>CM046424.1:38239040-38426540 GCA_025506505.1 Flaveria sonorensis
TGTGTAAATATTTTCAAAACCTAAACTTAAACTGGGAATGGGACCGAATGGAGGGATGCCATCCCAAGTAGCTACATGCCATCAGGTAATTTACTTTCTTAAGGTTAACTGGTATATGTGCGCGTGCTATCTGATTTATGTGCTCTTAGTAGATTTGGATACTGATGTAGTCAGGATAGGCAACGCTTGGGGGATGAAGAGTAAAGTAAGTGGCTAATCACAACTGGCCACTGTAATTAGGGACTTACTATACTTGACATAGTTTGAGCTATTACCTTGAATGACCGTGTTTGTGTTTGAATCTTATTCTGTTTAGAGGATGGCGGGTGGTAGATCTTCGAGGGCTACTCGAGGAGGTGTGCAGGGTGGTCGTGGTAATAGGCCACGTGTCACCGGGAACAAGGCTAGGCTGCTGAGATGGATCATGCAGAGCCCGAACTTCATCACCAGGAAGGCAGTGATGAAAGTGCTAATTTGAGAGCCTCTGTTAAGGAGGCAGTTATGGAGGAAGTTCATTAGGTCATGCAGACGATCCTACCGTCTGTGGTGACCAAGGTTATTCGTGCTGTGAGGGAGGATGAAAAGAAAGAGAAGGAGGAGAGGAAGAGGACCATTGGGAGAGGGGGCAAGGAGAGAGGTTCAGGTGAAGGGGAGTAACCAGAGACTGAGATGGTTGTCTCTAGTGATGAGGAGGAGGAGGAAGCAGTGCAGGAAATAGTTAAGGGGTGTAGTTATGTGGCATTCCAGAGATGCAAGCCCCCAAATTTTATATGAATGGTAATACTACTGCTGCTCACCGATGGGTGAGGGAGATGGAGGCATGCTAGATATCAGTGAGTGCCGAGAGGATCAGAAGGTGAAGTTTACTACCCACTCATTTGTGGACTCGGCCTTATGCTGGTGGGACAACATTGTCCAGGCCGAGGGTAGCAGGGCGATTGGGAGGATGAGGTGGAGTGAGCTGAAGAAGTTGGTGATTGAGGAACTTTGTCCTCATAGGGAGCTCGATAAGGTCGAGAGAGAGTTCTTACAGCTAGAAGCGGGAACCATGACACACCAGCAGTATACTACTAAGTTCAATGAGATGGCAAGGCTGGTGCCAGATTAGGTGACGCCGATGTCAAGGAAGATCAAGAGGTATATCCAGGGTTTGCCGGCGGATATCCGCAGGCACATGATCGCCGCCCGGCCGAGTACTTTTAGGTTGGTGGTTGATCTGGCCGGGAGACTATATGATGAGAGAGAGGTGGCGGTAGTGGAGGTGAAGAAGAAAGGTGATGGTGACAGAAATTGGAAGGGGAAAAGATTTGGCAGTGGTGGTTTCACCCCCAAAAGCAAAAAGGCAATAATAGATGACAGGAGGGTGGTGACGGCAGGTACTGGGTCAAGGATGTGTAATAGGTGTGGGAAGGAGCATGCGGGGGAATGCAAATAGGGATCAAATCTTTTTTTCAAATGCGGGAAGGCAGGGCATATGGAAAGGGATTGTGGGGTGATGAGGTGCTATAATTGTGGTGAGGCTGGGTATATGAGTAGAGATTCCAGGAAGCCGAGGGATGAATGTTCTGGGGCAAAGAAAGGGAACGAGAAGGATGGGCAGAGAGCAAAAGTCAGAGTATTCACGATGACCTGGGAGGAGGCTAGGGTGGACCATGATGTCGTGTCAGGTATGTTCCTAATAAACAAAACTTGTGCCTCTGTATTATTTGATTCTGGTGCTAGTAAGAATTTTATTTTTGTTGCCTTTTGTGCTAAGTTGCCTGTTTGGAGTAGAAAGATTGATGAGCCCTTCGATGTAGAAATTGCCATTGGTAAGTCTACGAGGATTTCTGATATGATAGAGAATTAAGACATAGAGTTCGGATAGGTGGTTCTAGGAATATTGGTTAGCAGCCTATGAGGCAAATATTATGTGTCACAAGAAGATGATCCAATTGACTGCGCCTGATGGGAGTTCGGTGACAATCTATGGTGATCAAGTTACTACGGTTCCAAAGGTGATTTCAATATTGGTGGCAGAGAAGTGCATGAAACGTGGATGTAGTGCCTACCTGGCTTACGTGAAGGATGTGGATACGTCAGTACCACAATTGTCAAACGAACCAGTTGTGTGTGAATTTCCAGACGTGTTCCTAGAAGATTTACCAGGTGTGCCACCAGACCGTGAGATCGAGTTCCAGATCGACTTGATACCTGGTGCTCAATCTGTTTCCAAGTCATCATATCGATTGGCTCCGTCTGAGATGAAGGAACTGATGGTTCAGTTGCAAGAGTTGTTGGACAAAGGGTTCATTCGATCGAGTATCTCTCCCTAGGGTGCTCCGGTCTTGTTTGTAAAGAAGAAGGATGGTAGTATGAGGATGTGCATCGACTACCGTGAGTTAAACAAGTTGACGGTGAAGAACCAGCATCCGTTACCCAGAATTGATGACTTGTTTGATCAGCTCCAAGGTTCCAGTTGGTTTTCGAGAATAGATCTCCGATATGGTTACCATCAGTTGAAGATGAAGGAGCAAGATATCCCCAAAACAGCTTTTCGCACGCGTTATGGACACTACGAGTTTCTCGTAATGTCTTTTGGTCTAACTAATGCACCCGCTGCCATTATGGATTTGATGAACCGGGTGTGTCGGGCGATGTTGGATAAATCAGTGATTGTGTTTCTCGATGATATCCTGATTTATTCAAAGAGCAAAGAAGAGCATGCCGGTCACATTCGTGAGGTATTGGAGACACTTGGAAGAGAGAAGTTGTATGCTAAGTTCTCCAAGTGCGCTTTCTGGTTGCGTGAGGTTCAGTTTTTGGGTCATGTGGTAAATTCAGAAGGGATCATGGTAGACCCGGCAAAGGTGGAGGCGGTGATGCAATGGAAGACTCCAAAGACGCCATCCGAGATCCACTGTTTCTTGGGTTTAGCGGGCTATTACAGGAGATTCATTCAATACTTTTCTAAGATAGCCTCACCATTGACCAAGCTGACCTGCAAGGATGTGAAGTTTGTATGGGGTTTAGAACAGGAGAGTGCTTTTAAAGAGCTGAAGATGAGATTGACTTAGGCTCCTGTTTTGACATTGCCCGAGGGGAGCGAAGACTTAGTGGTCTATTTAGATGCTTCTTATTCAGGATTGGGTTTCGCGCTGATGCAACGGGGAAGGGTTATAGCCTATGCGTCCCGACAGTTGAAAATCCATGAGGCTAATTACCCTACTGATGACTTGGAGGTAGCGGCTATGGTCTTTGCATTGAAGATTTGGAGGCACTACTTGTACGGGATGAAGTGCACTATCTTCAATGACCATAAGAGCTTGAAATACTTCTTTGAGCAGAAGGACCTCAATATGTGGCAAAGGAGGTGGTTAGAGATGATCAAGGATTATGATTATGAGATCCACTACCACCCAGGCAAGGCTAACGAAGTGGCGGAAGCTCTTAGCCGAAAGGAGAGACCCAAGCAAATCTGGGTGAAAGCTTACCAGTTGGTGATGACCTCCAATGTGATGGCACATGTCAAGGAATTTCAAGATGAGGCACTGAAGGAAGACGAAATCAACTCCAAAAGAATGAAAGGACTAGTCTCGGAGTTGGGTGAGAACACTCTCGGAGTTAGAACCCACTTCGGGCGGATGTGGATCCCTCATTATGGAAACCTATGGGGGCAAATCATGGATGAAGCTCATAAGACTCGATACTCCATTCATCCCGGTGCTACAAAGATGTATCATGATATAAAGAAAGATTACTAGTGGCCGGGTATGAAGCGCGATGTAGCAAAGTATGTGAGCAAGTGCCTTACTTGCTTGCAAGTGAAGGATGAGCATCAGAAGCCATACGGGAAGATCCAACCTTTGGATATACCCGAGTGGAAATGGGAGCACATCACCATGGACTTCACTATGAATTTACCACGTACGGCAAGGGGGTATGATGCTATATGGGTGATAGTTGACCTTTTGACAAAGAATGCTCACTTTCTACCGATCCGCGAGACATATTCATCTGAGAGGTTGGCGGATCTATTCATCGAAGAGATTGTGATGTGTCATGGTGTACCAGTGTCTATCGTGTCTGACCGTGACACTCGGTCAACATCTAAGTTTTGGAAGAGATTTCATGACATGATGGGGAAGAGGTTGCACATTAGTACAGCTTATCATCCTCAGATGGAAGGTCAGTCAGAGAGAACTATACAGACACTTGAGGATATGCTCCGAGCATGCGTCATTGATTTCGAAGGAAGTTGGGACGAACACTTTCCGTTAGCTGAATTGTCCTACAACAACAGTTATCGTGCTAGAATTGGTACGCCACCATATGAGATGCTATACAGTAGGAAGTGTAGAACGCCCGTATGTTGGGGTGACATCGGACAGAAGGAGTTGGGGAGCATTGAAGTGATCGAGACTACGACTGAAAAGTTTGAGAAGATCAAGGCCTTTATGAAGGCGGCAAAGGATAGGCAAAACTCGTATGCTGACAAGAGGCGTAGACCGATCGAGTTCAAGTTGGGTGATAAAGTTATGCTAAAAGTTTCACCTTGGAAAGGGATCATTCGGTTCAGAAAGAAGGGTAAGCTGAGCCTGAGGTATATAGGACCTTTTCGAATTATTGCTCAAGTAGGAGAGGTGGCCTATAGGTTGGAGCTACCCGATGGGTTAAGTAGGATTCATCCAACATTCCATGTATCTCATCAGAGAAAGTGCTTAGCCGATAAGGATATGATTATTCCACTAGAGGGTATTGAGGTAGATGAACGACTCAATTATATGGAGAAACCGATGGCCATCATTAACAGAAAAGAGAAGAGCCTGCGGAATAAAGTGGTTCCACTGGTGCGAATACAGTGGAGGCACAGGAAGGGATCCGAGTCTACGTGGGAGACTGAGGAAGAGATGAGACAGCATCATCCACAACTGTTCGAGGAGTGATAGGTTTCGAGGACTAAATCTATATAAGGGGGGTGGACTTGTAACACCAGGAAATTTTAAAAAAAAAAACAAAAGAAAAGAAAAGAGAAGTATAAAGAAAGAAAGGTAAAATAAGCCAAGTTGAGGGGTTAAAGTTATGAAAGAGGCAAACTTTATTATTATTATGTTTAAAAGGTGGGCAAAGCCTCCCACACCCATGCTCACCAACTGCTTCGACCACAGAAAAGAAGAAAAGCAGAGCTTCTCGGTTTTTAGAGAGAAGAAGAAGAAGATCGACTTGAAGGTTAGTTTTTCGTGTGTTTTGTTTGGTTTTAGCTGAATTTTCAGCTTGTGGGCCGAGTCTTATGTATTCCTCTTTGTTCGGTTGGGTGTTTTTGGTGTGTTTAGGTGTTTGAACTCCAAGTGCTCTCGAGTTTGGAGGAGTTTTACTCGAAGGCTACTGTAGGTGAGTTCTAGATCCCTGGTTTTTCAATTTTAAACATGTTTTGGGGCTGAAATGAATATAAATTATCATTTTTATAACTCCCAGTATGTTGAACCGTATGTTACCCTCTGTTTTTAGTGGGTGTGTGTATTTGTGAATGTTTGACTGAATCATGTGATGGTATGTTTGTTCTAAGTGCCTAGTATACTAGATTTGGGTTAAGGATATGTTAGGATGATGAAAGGGGACTAAAATTAGTATAAGTTGGAACTGGCATAGTACCCATACACCCAAACTGCCCATGCGCCTAAGTTTTTTCCCATGCGCCCAAGTACCCATGCGCCTTCATAGTACTCATGCGCCTACTTAGTACCCATGCGCCTAAGTGTTTGCCTATGCACCCAAGTTTTCCAATGCACCTGTATAGTACTCATACACTTGCATAGTACCCATGCGCCTAAGTTTTCCTATGCGCCCAACTGTCCATGCGCCATCATAGTGTCCATGCGCCCATATAGTGTTCATGCGCCTAAACTGACTTAGGATTTTTCTGAAATTTTAGGAAATAGAAATTAATGATTAAGCTCTGAAATGTTTTGGTGGGTTATGTTTGTTCATGTTATGCATGTTTATGGCCTGTTATTGATGTTTCTTATTACGTATTATTACTTGACTTTACGTGGTGTGTTAATGCTTTTGTACATAAAGTATTATATAATGAAAGTGAAAGACATCGTTAACGAAGTGAAACATAATGAAAGAATGTAAAGTCTTGAAAGGAACTAAAAGGAGGTTCACAACTCATTAAGGGGTTGTTAGCTCAACTGTGTGTGGTTTAGCTAACCCATAAGGATGCACATAGGGGTCAATCTTTGTGATTGACCAATAAGTACAAAACGGGACCCTTGTCACTTGCCCCGGTACTGGAGTCAGCTTCGGGCACAATGTTAGGGGTCTATTTATAGACTTTGGCCCAGTACCTTGTAACACCTGTTAATTTCAGAAAAAGAAAAGTAAGGGAGAAATTAGGAAGCTATTTCAAAAGCAAGGGGTTAAAAGCGTGCAAGTGCCAAACTTGCACATAGTAGGGTTTAAAAGAGGTATGGCTGCCCATAACCTCTTTTCTCTCCTGCAACCTTCGGTTCTAGAGAGTGAGAGAAGGCCTCAACCGGTTTTTAGAGTTTGAAAGTAGAAGATATTCAAGAAAGTTAAAGTTTTCAAGTGTTTCTTCCCTGTTTTCTACTGGGTTCGAGCTTCTGGACCGAGATTCTTGTGTTTAGTGCTCGTTTTCGTGGGTTTTAGGTGCTGGAACTTCAAGTGGACTCTCAGGTTTGAGGTGTTTCACTCGAAAGCTGCTAAGAGGTGAGTTTTTAGATCCCCTCTTTTTACTGGTTTTCTAAGTGTTGGGGCTATTATACATATCGAGCCAAAATTTAAAGTAACCGTGAGCTTTCAACACGTTGTTCGACTGTGCTCTGTTGTAGTATGTTTTAGAGGCTATTTTTGAGGTTATGTTTGATGTTTAGCATGTTTTAGTGTTTGTAGCATGTTAGATTTGTGCTAAGGATATGTTAGAATGATGATTGGGAACCGGTTATGGCAAAAGTTGCATTGCAGGTGGGAAACGATCACCCGCATTGGTTGGGTGATCATCTACATTTAGACTTGTTCACTTGCATGTCTTTTGCTCATCCGCATTTGTTGAACGTTCATCCGCATTCGCTTTGTTCTTCCGCATTTTTTGAACATTCATTTGCATTTGCTTTTGTTCTTCCGCATTTGTATGTATTCATCCGCATTTGTTGAGGATTAAACAACGTTGGTTTTATGTACAATATTCTACGTATTTTGTTCATTCGCATTTAGAGTTGAATATTCACATAAGTGTTTTGTTCATGCGCATTTGCTACAGTGTTCAGCCGCATTTGTTTTAGTCATCCGCATTTGGTTCACGTGCATTACCTGACAATACTTTCTGAGAACTTTCATATGCTTTGTGCTTGCACATTTGCTACAGTGTTCATGCGCATTTCTTTGGAATGCTTAGAATATTTTCTGAAGTGTTTATCCGCATTTGTTTGCTCATCCGAATTCCTTCTGGGACTTGGTATTTTCTGGAATTATAGGAAGAAGAGCTTAAGTGATTAGAAATGAGCTTTTATGGTGGCTTATGCTTGTTCATGGTATGTATGCATTGTATCATGGTGATTGTTCTATATGATGTATATGATGTGACTTTACGTGGTGTGTTATGTTTATGTACCTAAAGTATTATGTAAGGAAAGTGAAAGATAATGAATGATGAAAATGGAAGTAATGAATGATGGAATCCTTGTCGCTTACCCCGGTACTGTATTTTGCTTCATGCATAATGTATGGAATGTATCTGCTTCATGCACAATGTATCAGCTTCGTGTACAATGTATCTGCTTCGTGCACAAGGATTAAGGGTTGTTTACAGGCCCCGATAAAGTACCAGCTTCGTGCATAATGTTGGGGGTTTAGCTTATGGCAGGATTCATAAAGAAAGTAAAGATGTTAACGAATGAACGTACGAAAACGGATGATGATGAATGATGATGGAGATAATAATTATTATCTAAATGTACGTATGATGTGTGATCACGAACGAAAGTAAAGGATAATATTTATGTAATGTAAAGTATTTTGATTATGAAAACTAGAACTCACTCAGCGTCGCTGACTTTTGTATGCATAATAGTTGGCAGGTATTGCTGATACTGAGGAGGTGCAGGCATGGATGCATAATCTACTAGGAATGTTTTGGGTCTAGCATCCACATTCTGAGATCATACTGTATTAGTACAATTTTTGATGATGTAAATTAAAGATATGATGTAATGACATGTTTTTAATTATTAATGAAAAGTTTAAATTTCCGCTGCAAAATGATGAATCTTATATGTTAAATGCTGTGATTATCCAACCGTGAGGTCTATAAGAATGGGGCCTTACATACCAGCTTCGTGCACAATGTTTAGGGTATAGCATATGACATTGATCTAGATGAAAGTGAAAGAAAATGATGAAAGTTCAAAGCGTACAAAATCAATGAAAAGACTGTTGAAAGATAATAATGATATTATCAAGATGTATGTATGTTGTGTGATCACAAAAAAAAGTAAAGGAAAGATTTTTACTAAAGGTAAATTATTTTATTATTTAAAACTAGAACTCACTCAGCAACGCTGACTTTTTATGCATTTTCAATTGGAAGGTAGCTTGTTGCTGAGGTTGGCACGAGGGTTAAGCTACTTGGTGGGCAAAGACTGGCATCCATTTCATGCGTAATAATGATGTTATTTTGTAATACAACGAAGTGAATTTTGTAATATTTTAAACGATGATATATTACTTGGCAAATGTATTTATTAAAGCAGGAAATGGTTTTTGATGAATTATTCTGCTGTAATATTTTGTTTACTTAATAAATCATAATATGTTTTGATATAAATGAGGTTGTGATTGACCAACTGTGGGGTTCCCTAGAACGGGGCCTTACAATTACATATCATGTGAAATTCAAAATTTTTATTTTTGTTAACATGAATTTTCAAATTAATCACCAATCAATCACATTTTCAAAATCAACTTTGAATCGAATTTTTATTTATTTTTTTTCAAAAAATTTCCCGTCATTTTAGTCTTTCTTTTAAAACTTTTCAAATAATCTCGTTTTGTTTGCAAGAAGCTTTTCCACTTTTAAATTCTTTTCAGGTTCATATTTGCAACATATCAAACACACATGCTTGAATATTTAGCTTTAACATTTTATCCAAAGCACTTTATTTTTTATTTCTTTTTCACATTTTGAAAATTTTCCATTGATTTTCTCTTTTACAATTTTTACTCCCCCTAAACTTTTTAATTTACAAACTTAGAAATTTCTTTTATTTTGCAATTAGAGCAAACCAATCATTATCAATATGCCTGCACACAGAAAATCATGCAAAAATGAAAATTAAAGGAGAATAAAATGTCTACTATATACATTTCAATGACATGACTGTAGTGAGATCATATCAGTTAAGATCAGCACATTAAAAGAAAATAAAATGATGGATAGTCATAGACGGCGATTTAATCCTGATCAAGTGTGTTCCAGGTCAGCATTTTTGCAGCAAAGGAGACACGAGATCTAAAGACAGAAAATGAATGCTTTTGGCAAGATACTCAGCACACTTACTTTTTCAATCTTGGATTGATTAAGGTACGATTACATATGACATTATGTAAGTCACACTTAGACTTAGAGAGTTCAACTCTCATCAAGATATACAAGAAATCACTTTTCTTAACTTGTTAACCTGACATATACTTATAACCAGATCTCATGTTTAGATTGTGCATATTGGCATCTTTTGTATCAAGTGAGAATATCCAGGTCTGTAATGACTTACAACAAAGGATATCTCATCACTTCAGGTCTATGATGACTTATAACAGAGAAGTGAATAGATGCTTTAAATAGTTAGAGCTCAATGGTTATCCATATCACCACCAGGTGTGAGTTTATGACTTTACAAGCAATCAGTTTGAGAAGTCAACACTACTCATTGGTACTAAAATAGACAAACATGAATGCATGATTGATTTAGTTTGATCACAAGAATTTACTTTTTCAGTATAATTGCATGAGCTTACCTGCACATCATATCTGATCACGTCAGACTTTAGTAGTGAGTGAAGTATGCAACTGATCAGAACTAATGTATCTATCATTTCTCATAAATTGCAAAGACAGATTCAGTCCTAAACAATTAACTAACAAGAAAAACTCTATTTTTGTGTTTTTGTTTTATATTTTTCTCTTTTGATTTTGTAATTTTCTATTTTTGAATTTGCTTTTTCATTTTTTATTTAACATGCACACATATTATATACAATCAGGCAGTTAACTTTGATAGTTTCTCTATATTCATGATTAAGCTAAGGGAGGGTTCTTATCATTTTTATGAATCAGACAACATAATTAAACTCAAAACCAGTTTTTAAACATGATTAATAAGTCCAATTGACTCGACCAAATATTCAAATCGACCTGGTAAAAAGGCTTTTGTTAATAAGTCAGCCAACTATTTTTCAGTTGTGATTTGAATCAAAATGATTAAACGTTTTTAGAGTTATCTCTGAGAAAATGATATCGAATTTTGATATGTTTTGTTTTTGAGTGCTGGACAGGATTAGATGTAATAAACATAGTAGCAGTGTTATCAATGTAAATAGGAGTTTTAAGAAAGTTGAACCTGTAATCCAGCAATTGGTTTTGTAACCAAAGGATTTGAGAACATCCAGCTGAAGCAGCTATGTACTCGGCTTCTGTGGTTGAAACGGAGACATTTGTTAGTTTCTTACATTGCTACGAGACTAATCTGGGACCTAAAAACTGACAACCACCTGTCGTAGATTTACGATCTTAGCAACATCCCCATAATCACTATCTGTATATCCATGTAACTCGAAGTTTCCTTCATAAGGATACCATAACCCTAAAGCCGGTTTTCCTTTGAGATACCTGAATATTCATTTAACAGTGATTAGATGTGATTCCTTCGGGTCAGATTGGTACCTGGCACAGACACAAACAACATACATTATATCAGGTCTAGATGCAGTAAGATACATCAAAGATCCGATCATAGATCTGTATAGAGTTTGGTTAACTGATTTTCCTTTCGGATCAGGTTCAATCTTGGTACTTATGTCAGTTCGAGTTCTGATGGATTGAAAATCTTGGAGTTTAAATTTCTTCAAGAGTTTTTCAACAAATTTCTCTTGATTGATAAAAATTCCATCTGCACACTGCTTCACTTGAAGACCGAGGAAAAAATTAATTTCTCCCTTAAAACTCATTTGGAAACAAGACTTCATAATATCTTTAAATTCATTGCATAATTTTGGACTTGTAGAACTAAATATGATATCATCAACATACACTTGAACACATAAGAGATCATCTGAATCCTTCTTTATAAACAAAGTTGGATCAATTTTCCCTCGCTTGTATCCATGTTGGATCAAATGTTATGATAATGTTTCATACCAGATTCTAAGAGCTTTGTGTAGACCATACAATGCTTTACTAAGCTTGTACACATGATAAGGATATTTTGAATCTTCAAAACCTGGAGGTTGCTTGACATACACATCATCATTGATTGGTCCATACAAGAAAACACCTTTCACGTCCATCTGATACACCTTGAATTGCATGTGTGATGCATAAGCCAAGAAGACACGAATTGATTCAAGTCTTACAACTGGAGCAAATACTTCATCATAATCTATTCCTTCTTCTTGGGTGTATCCTTATGCAACGAGTCTCACTTTATTGTGAACAAAAATTCCCCAATCGTTTGACTTGTTTCAGGACAACCATTTTATGCCTATGGCATTTTCTCCCTCAGGTAAATCCACAAGCTTCCACACTTCTTGTTTACGAAATTACAATAACTCTTCTTGTATTGCCTCAATCCAACTATTGTCCTTTAACGCTTATGTGATGTTTTTAAGAACAATTTGAGATAGAAAACAAGAGTATAAGCAGAGTTTTGCTTGTTCTGAATGACTTCTCATTATTCTCTCATTCAATGGACCGATAATCTAAGATGTAGGATGGTTCTTATGAATATGAGACTTTGGAATTTCATTCCTTTGAAGATGAACATCCAGATTAGATTGGTTTAAGTTGGAAAGCTGATGCAATAAGTTCGAAGTATATGGATTGAAATTTGGAACTTTATTCGGTGAGTTGATAAAGTAATCAAGATTATCAGTAACAACTACATCACCAGAAATCGATGACGTTCTGGACTCAGGTTGTACAATTTCAAAACCATCATTAGGAATAGGTTGTGAAACATTGGTATTTTCAGACAAGGAATGTTCTTGTGCTTGTTGATAACTTGATTGATCATGAGATTCAGAACTGAATACAGGATCTTTAACAAAAGAGAAGAATGGATAATCTGGGCTAGAATCATCCATATCATCAGAATCAAAATCATCACTGAAAGATCTGAGATCTTCTTCTTGTTTCTTCTTCTCACTTGTAGATTCAAACAAGTTAGAATTAAAAGAGTTTGACAAAGAATCTAAATCAAATAACCAAGCTGGACCATTTGCAACTGATGGAAAAGAGTTTTCAAGAAATTTAACGTTGAAAGTTTCAAGGATAATATTTGTCCTAGAGTTATAAACTCTAAAAGCTTTTGAAACCGACGAATATCCAACTAAAAATCCTTCATCAAATTTTGCCTCAAAATTTTCTAGTTGGTCACTTGAGTTTAAAATCAAAACTGGACAACCAAAAGATTTAAGAAAATCTATATTAGGTTTCCTGCCAAACATCAAGTCATAAGGTGTTTTCTGTTTATCTTTCACAAGCAAAGTTTGATTTTGTACAAAACATGCAGTAGATATGGCTTCATCCCAAAAAGTAATTGAAATCTTTGTATCTGCTAACATGGAACGTGCAGCCTCAATCAAAGCTCTATTTTTCCTTTCAGCAACTCCATTTTGTTGTGGAGTTCTAAGAGCACTGAACTAACGAGCAATTCCTTTTTCTGCACAAAACCTGTCAGCATTAGCATTTTGAAATTCGGTTCCATTATCACTTCTGACAATTTTCACCTTTTGATCTAATTGATTTTCTACTTTAATGATGAATTCTTTTAACAATTCAGTTGTTTTAGATTTAGCATGCAAAAAGAAAACCCATGAAAATCTTGTAAAGTCATCAATGATAACTAAACAGTAAGATTTCTTTCCAATACTCGGCACATTTGTTGGTCCAAATAGGTCCATGTGCAACATCTGGAGAGGCTTGGAATTTGAGTTTATCAGCTTGGACATATAAGACGCTCTGTGTTGCTTTCCTTTTAAACATACTGAGCAGTGATCTGTTGCAGTAAACATCTTTATTGGAAGACCTACTACATGATTTCCTGCTATAAGCTTGTTCAAGTTCTTGAAATTGGAATGCCCGAGACGTCTATGCCATAACTGGCTTTCGACATTTGATGATTGAGCAATTAGGCATTTTGTTTCTATAGATGGATCTACTTGAGACATATCTAACTTGTATACATCTCGATCACGAACAGCTTTAACAACTACACATTCTTTGCTTATCTGAAAACCTGGCTTCAAAATATAACAAAAAGAATCATCAAATAGAACAGAGTAATATTTGTCACAAATTTGGGAAACACTTAAGAGATTAAAGTTCAACTGTGAACAGTAGTTGACTTTATCAATGCTAATAATCCCAATGGACACTGTTCCTTCTCCTATTATTTTTCCACCTGCATCACCTCCGAATGCAACATGAGTACCATCTTTTAACTTAAAATCTTGAAGCAAGGCATGGTTGCCTGTCATATGCCGGCTACACCCACTATCAACATACCACGTGTTAAGAGGTCTTCTTGGGCGTCCCTGCATTTTAAAGAAATTTAAGTTGAGTTATCAACCCAAACTGACATGGTCTTGGGCTTGCCAAATTTATCAACAAAGGTAAATTGTTTAAAACGAGGCTTATTCAAATCAGGCTTCTTTTGCTGTGTAAATTTACCAATTCCATTTTTAACAAATTTTTGATTATCTTTGATTTGTTTAATCCGGAAAGCATGATAGCGTTTTTCAAGATCATCATCAAGGTTATTAAAACCATTAGTAAAAACATTTTTTGAAAATGTTTGATTACCAAATTTTGCATTGTTCATTCTCACAGATCGTGGAATGAATTTTCCTTGATTATAATTCTTTGTTTTCACAGCATAAGAATCATCATATTCAGAATTAATCCTGCGAAAGGATCTCAAGCCTAAGGAAGGTTGTTTTGTCAATCTTTGAAACCCAACACTTTGATTTCTTTGAAGTTGTGGATTTACATATCCATTCTTTGGCAAGTTCCTTCTGAAGTAGCAATTCTCAGTGTTGTGATTTCTTTCATCACAAATGGTACAATACTTGTTGAAATAACAATAAGCTGTTGAATGGTTTTTCATATCACAAATGTGACGGTACCTGTTAAAAAAAATTCATCAGTCTTATGATTGTACATATCACATATTTCACAGTACCTTTGTTGAAATTTAAACAATTGTGGATTAACTTTAGATGTGGAAGCCACATTTGATCCTTGTTTTGATTTAAGAGTTACAAAGATAATCTGTTGTTTTTGATTTGAGAATTTGTTCTTTTGATATTTGGGTTTTGACTTTTGTTCATTAACACCATTCCTAGATTCTTTAGATACAAATCTTTTGTTAACAGCGAAAGACTTTGGACCTGAACCTATTTTCAGATCAGAGTTAGATTTGTTCTTTGAATTTGATTTGATTTCTAGAATTGTGTTCATATCAAAAGTATCAGCAGACACAAATTTCACTGGTTTAAACTAATTAACTTGATTTATTCTTTTATTTCGATTGTTTTGATTTTTGTTCTGAGAGGAGTTAGATTTAGCATTTTTCCTTCTCCTTCTTTGATTTCTTGATCTTGATGATCTTTGTTTGCTTTGGGATTGAACATCTTCAGTAGAAGACTCTTTTGTATTTTCTTTATCTTTTTGTTCTTTCTGCCATTTAATGAAATCTGGATTGTTTAATCCGTAAGAAAATGAATCTTCAGATGTTACTTCGTCTAGTTTTGCTTTCTCTTGATTCTTTGGGTTTTGTTTTTCATTCTTAACAATGATTTCTTCAACAACATGCTCTTTGGGAACAAACATCTTCTTATTCTTTGGTCGTGGTTCGTAAGATTTAACTTTCACTGGATGACCATTTTTAATCTTTTCAGAATCTTGTTCCTCAAATATTTCAACATTTGTTTTCTCTTCATCAATTTCAGAATTCTTTTTCTTGTTTTGAAAGGCTTTTAGTTTAGCTTTGTTTTCAGGTGAGTGATCATGTGTTTTAAAGTTTTCTCGTAGAATGTTTATCATGGATTCAAGCATTGGTTCATGTGTAAAACCTAGACCTGTTTTCTTTTTGTCTTTCCTCTCACTTACCAGTTATTCTAGAATAGTTTTAGAACTTTTAACTTTAGCTAGATCCACCTGATTTGTAGCATGATCTATTTTTTCCTCTTCTAAATTTTTAGTCACCTCCTCAAGTTGTTTTTTAACAAATTCAAGTTCTTTAAGAGTTTTGTTCCATGAGGTTTGTAGAGATAGGATCTTTTCATCAGAGACTTTGTGATGATTTTTCAGTTTGTTATGCATTACTTCTTCTTGTTTAAGTTTATCACAGATCTTATATGAAGATGTTTTGTAATGCTCTTCTTGATCAAAACATGCTTTTGTGCACATTTTCTCTCTGACTTCAACAGGAATTTCAGGATAACTTGAAGATGAAGTCTCTGAGTCAGATGATGGTGCTCAACCATTGGTTGTTCAGACTGCGTCATGAGTGAAATTTCTTCTGAATCCTCTTTTGGGTCAGATTTGTCACTCCAATCATAATCTTCATCATCATTTTCTGAATCACTATCGGCCTTTGAATCATTTTCTTTAGACCAGTCTTCATTTTGGGCTTTTGCAACAAGAGCTAAACTAGATGTTAGATTAGCTGTGAATTGTTCAGCATAAGCACTCCAGTCATAGCCATCTTTGATGCTAACAATAAGAGCTTTCTTTGGCGCTTCAGATGATTTTGATTCATCTTTAAGTTTTGGCATGGGAAGACTTTGATAAGGCTTCTGAAATGTCTTCTGAGACTGCTGTTGGTATCTTTGACTGCTAGAACCTGCTTGACCATTTCCTCCTTGGTTTCTGGGAGGTTTATATTCCCTTGAGAAATGACCATAACTGTTACAGTTGAAACACCTTGATTTTGATTTATCAAAGCCAACAGTCTTGTTTGCACTGCTGTAATTCCTGTTAACATGTGAGTGTTTCTGAGTTCTGTAAGCAATCATTACCATCTACCAATACAAGTACATCTCTTCCACATCATCAGGATCCATCTCGAACTAATCCTGCAAAACAAGATCTAATTGGGTTAGATGACTACCTTGATAAGCATGAAAACTTGCCATAAAAGCAGTAAAAGCAGATTTTGACTCATCATCCTGTAAAAGGATATTAATAACATCTTTAACTTTGCTAGTTTTAACAGAGTTAGAAGATGAAGTCTCAGTTTGAGATTTAGGAGTTTGAGTTTTACGAGGATACTGAGGTTGAGGTTGAGTTGTATAAACAGGAGCACTTGTGTAAGAAGAATCTGTAAAGAAACCAGCTCCAACGAACAAATCACCCACGTCTTCTGGTGAGTTATCATCTTTTGCCAGAAAAGCATTCTCCACTGTGTTAGCTGGAGATGCCATCATACTTGTACTGAGACATTGATGCATCTCTATCATTGTTTCTGGAGCTTTCATCAATTTCAACTGATTCTATTTTGGCAATTAAAAGATCTAGATCCATTGGAAACTTTTCTGTATGCTTCAACAGAGTGACTGTCTGTTTCCGTGAAGATGGAAGAGCATTCAGAAGTCTGTAATTTAGATCTTTGAGAACATTTTTTATACCAGTAGTTGACATCTCGATAGTTAATTGCACAAATCTGTTCATCATCTGATTGATTGTTTCACCAGAAAGATGCACAAATAACTCCAATAGCCTCTTGAGTTTCTGCTTTTTAAGATCTTGCATCTCTTTACCACTTTCACAAATGATCTTCAAAGCTTTGTACATGGTGTAACTAGTTTGATAACCATCAAGTCTAGTCTAGACTTTCATTGGTAACCCCATGCACATCAATGAATAAGCTTTGATGTCATTCTTAACCTTTCTTAAGTCATCACCTTGCAGACCATCCTCTGGATACGGTTCTGGAGAGTCTTTTGTATACACAAATTCTTTACTAGGACCATCAGATGTAATTGGAATATATGGTCCTTTCTCTATTGACTTCCACAAGTCAGTGTCAATAGAGTTCAGATGATGCTTCAATCTAAGAGACTAGTTCTTAAAATCAGCTCTGTTTTTAAGCTTGGGAACCGTGTTCTCAGAATCTTCAGGCTTTATCATTTTGTATTTTGAATTAAAGAAAATGACTTGTTTTTGTTGTTTTTAGAATTTTAAAAAGAAACTAAGAAGTGAAAATATATTTTTTTTGGATTTTTAGTTTTTGAAAAAATTTCTATGTGTTTACTGATAAGTCTAAATATCCAAGCGCCTGAAACTTCTGAAACGCCTGAACTTTGAACTAAAAACGCCTAAGGGAATGCCTTAGTTGAATTCTGAAATGCCTGACTAATGAAGCGTCCAAACAGTTTCCAAACGCCCACAAAGTGATGAAGCGCCTGAACATTTGTCAAACGCCCAAACAGTTGTCAAACGCCTGGGTTAAAAACGCCCAAACAGACCTCGTGCACCTAGAATTTCCTGTTACAGCAAAATCTCAATACGACCAAACAGTGGCAAAACGTACCAATAGTTGTAAAACGCCTAAACTGAAAATGCTTTAACAGTTCAAAAACGCCTAAACTGTTTTCAAGCGTCTGAACACTTGGTCAATTTCAGTAGTTTTTCATAACTCAAGCGCCTAATTCATCCTCTTTAACAAACTCAGATCTTATGAAATTCTTCAAAATTTGTTAAATTGATCTAAAAACTTCCAATTAGGTAGTATATAGATCGATTAACAATCTTCAATCATCATACTGATCAAACAACAACAACAAATCTGTTTTCTGATCAAATTGAAGTCCGAAAATGAAGAACACAGTTTGAACACAAATTTGACCAATTACTCAAATCTGAACGAATTACACCAAATTGTGATTCAAATCATGTTTCTATGGATGAAACACAACTGAAAACAACAATTAATTGATCAAATTCCAATCAACACAGATTTCAAGTGATTCAAAGAGCACCGATAAGCTCTGATCACTGAACCGAAGGCTCTGATACCAATTGATCGGTTCAAAAGGATTGAATATGTGATGATATCGTAATGCAATGATCAATTCAATCACAAAGTAATCAAACACATGCAATTACATCCAAAAAATTCATAGATTTCATTGATCGCAAATGCACAGGATACAATGTGTAAGGGTTACAGTTTGTTCTGTTCTAACTATTTATCTCTAAGATATCTTCTAAGATCTTAGTTGTTTGCTGATATCAGGATGTCTACCCTGCATAATACATAAAATATCCTATTTATACTATCAAGAAACAAAGGAACATATATTTACAAAATAAGTCCCTATACTATGACAAAAAAGTTAAAAAGACAAAATATACAAAATGTTAACCTTCCAAGAGCTTCAACACAACAATATACATAATATGGAACATCATCAACAACCCACAAGCATACATAACATCAACGGGATTAAACCATCATAAAACATCAAGACTTAACACTAAATTCTATTTCCCAAAATTTTAGAAAAATTCTAAGTGTCTACAGCACATGAACAAGTATACAGCGGATGGCTTAAAATTTTCTAAGTGTCCACAGCGGACAGTCAAAGTCCACAACCCACAACCAAAGTCCACAGCGCATGACTAAAATATTCTAAGTATCCACAGCGGATGAACAAAGTCCACATCGGACAGATCATAAAATTTACTAAGTGTCCACAACGGATGTGTAAAGTCCACAGCAGACAGCATGCAAAATTTGCCTAAGTGTCCACAGCGGATGTGTAAAGTCCACAGCAGACAACATGCAAGATTTGTCTACGTGTCCACATCGGAGGTGTAAAGTCCACAGCAGAAAACATACAAGATTTGTCTAAGTGTCCACAGCGGATGTGTAAAGTCCACAGCAGACCACATGCAAGATTTCTCTAAGTGTCCACAGCGAACGTATAAGGTCCACAGTGGACAGCATGCACAATTTTTTTCTAAGTATCCACAGCTGACGTACCATGTCCACAGCGAACATATGCATAATTTTTCTAAGTGTCCACAGCAGACGTACCAAGTCCACAGCGGACACCATGCATATCTTAAGTGTCCATAGCAGACACTATGACTATCACCTGCAATGCATCATACGTATTTTCCAGTCCCCAAACATCATTCTAACATATTCTTAGCATATATCTAACATGTTACACACTTAAAACATACTAAACATCTACCCAACATCACAGAAGTCACATAAACAAACATTCATCATTTTTCAGTCGTACATTTCATGGAAAAACATAGTTTGAGGAGAAAACAACAGTTTAATATGCATACCAGCCCTAAACAAGTAGAAACATGTAAAAGAGGGGATCTAGAACTCACCTCTAACAGCTTTCCAGTGAAAACTCCTCAAATCCAAGAGCTACATGGAGTTCTAGCACAAAAACACACAAAACCAAGTGCCAAACACAAAGAAAACACATAAAGATCGGTCCAGAAGTTCAAACCCACTGAAAACCATGAATAAAACACTAGAAAATATTAACTTCTTAAAGAACTTCTTCTTTCTCTCCCTAAAACCAGTTGAGAACTTCTTCTTTCCTTTTTACAGCCGAAGTGTGTATGAGAAAAGGAGGTGTGGGCTGCCATACTCCTTTTTCAATCCCATTATGGGCAAGTTTACCCCTTGCACACTTTTATCCCTTTGCTTTTAAGTAATGCTCTTTTTCTCCCTTACTTCCTTTTATTTTCTTCTTTCTGAAATTTTCTGGGTATTACAAGTCCACCCCCTTATATAGGTTTCATCCCCAAAACCTGTCACTCCTTGAACAGCTGTGGGTAATGATGTCTCATATCTTCCTCAGTCTCCCATGTAGACTCATACCCCTTCCTGTGTCTCCACTTCCACTTTATTCCTTAGCCTCTTCTCTTCTCTGTCAATGATGGCCGCTGGCTGCTCCATATAATTGAGCCGTTCATCCACCTCGATGTCCTTGAGTGGCATGATCATATCCTTCTCGGCAAAGCACTTCCTTAAATGAGATACATGGAACGTTGGATGAATTCCACTTAACTCATCGGGTAGCTCCAATCGATAGGCCACCTCTCCTACTCGAGCAATGATTTGGAAAGGCCCTATGTACCTCGGACTTAACTTTCCCCACTTCCTGAACCGGATGATCCCTTTCCAAGGCGAGACCTTCAACATAACTCTATCACCCACCTTGAATTCGATCGGTCTACGTCTCTTGTCGGCATTCGACTTGTATTTGTCCTTTGTTCCTTCATAAACGCCTTGATCTTTTCCAACTTTTCGGTCATAGCCTCGATCACCTCAATGCTCCCTAACTCCTTCTGCCCGATGTCACACCAACATAAGAGCGTTCTACACTTCCTACCGTATAGCATCTCATATGGATGTGCTAAATCAATATTTCAGATTCAATGAGCCTGGATCTTAGGATTCATCATTTTCAGATCTGGAATTCAAAATTAAGATGGGTGGAGGTGTGTGAATCAAAAAACAAAGAGAAGGATAATGTATAATGTTATGATTTCATTGACTTTGATGAACAAATTACAACGAAAATCAAATACAAAGATGGATGAAGATCAAACCCACCCAAAGGAGGAGTTCTCCTTGGGTGGTGGTGGTTCACACCATCAGAAACACACATAAAAGAATCACTCTTGAACCACACCACACTTGCAAAAATGCACTAGTGGGCCTATTTATACTATTATTACATCAAGACCTAATTTTTACTTTTCTTCTAGTCTTGATGTTGACTTTGTCTTGTTGACTTTGTCTTGTATTTGTTTTTCTTCTGTTTATCAACTTGGTCTCTGAACTTTTACAATGAGATCCTCAGTTGACTCTGATTATAATTTGGTAAGCTTCAGTTTATTCAATTGTTGAACCCAACAATACTCCCCCTAAACTGATACTTGCCAACTCTAACTTTAAAGATCTTCTCTGTCACATGTCTTCTTGATCAACTAGTATTCTTGCACAGTTCACTGTAGTTCTCCCCCTCAGATTAAGCTTCTCCTAATATATTTCTGACAAAGGATAGAATCTCTTTGAGAATACTTAGCGCATTGGATATGGGTCGTATCACTTTTGGATTACTGTTCATATCACACTCAAAGTATTATAATGTATTAGGCATATGATGAGGCTTTGAACTTCAATAAACAGCATCAGGAACATATATCAATCTTGAAAACACTTCCACTATTTGAATCTCTGAAATAACTTGATAATTGCCACACTTCAGTTGACAGTCATTTCCCTTAGTTAATGTCTGTCTAACTGCTCCGCTCAACAGATAGACACGGGTGCAAAATGTCATCACAGAAGATGAATTCAAGTACTTCAGAAGGAGTGTCTGACAGTTGTACAAATCCCTGAATAAATCACTAATTACTTGACCAAAGTTGATTTCTTATTTTGTTTTGAATGCTTAAAATGGATGTGCCTGTTGGTTGCAATCATCCGCATTCATTTTGTTTCTTTCTTTTCCCTCATCTGTTCATCTGTTGTTCTTATGTATTCGAATGAATTTGGATGATGTTCATCACCCTTTGTTGATTGATCAGCCACATTTGATTAAGTTGAGTTTGCATTTGTTCAGCTAACACATCCGCATTAGTTAACAGCCGCATTTGTATCACAACTAACCATCTGCATTTGTTCTGATCTTTCATAAGCTATCAGCATTTGTACACAAAGCATCCGCATTTGTACACAATGTATCCGCATTTGTTAAACATGCATCCGTATTTGTTTAAACATGCATCCGCATTTGGTTTTGATAACACAAAGCATCCGCAGTTGTTTGAATCCATCATCGACATTTGTTGAATGGCATCCGCATTTCCTAATCTTCATCCGCATTTGTCTGTGACTATATCCGCATTTGCTTAATTGTAATCCACATTTATTTGATGCATTGTTAAACTCATTCGCATTTCATGAGTTGATCATCTGCATTACAATTGAACATAAGCATTTGTATTTACATTAGTGTCGGTACACTTGAAACAAATGTGAGAATCAGCAACTGTTGAATTAGGGTAGCTTGATTAATATGATTCGATCAGATGTTGAAGCTGAATCATTCAAATAATCAAACATTTGACTAGATTTGAAGACTATTGATGAACCATCTTTGATTGTGAATCATCAGATCGATTATAACAGTGAGCATGCCTGCTAATCAGATCGATTTTGAAGATGATGATCCACGAAGAACAACACCCACGAACTCAGCCTTTTCTTTATTGTTTTCTTCATACTTGATGATAATCGTGATTAATTGCATCGAATTTTGAAGAAATAATCAGCAACATGATTAATCATCTTCAAATCGTACCAATTTGAACAGATTTGTTTGATTTTCTTTGTATTTTGTCGATGAACAGATGGGGTTTCAATGAACAGCGACCTTTTTCTTCGTTTTTGTTGTTTCTTCATTGTTCTTGACATCATTAAAGATGAAATAAGATCTGAAAAATACATGAATCCAGCAACCAACAGCTCTGATACCATTTTGCTAAATCAATATTTCAGATTCAATGAGCCTGGATCTTAGGATTCATCATTTTTAGATCTGGAAATTCACAATTAAGATGGGTGGAGGTGTGTGAATCAAAAAACAAAGAGAAGGATAATGTATAATGTTATGATTTCATTGATGTTGATGAACAAATTACAATGAAAATCAAATACAAAGATGGATGAAGATCAAACCCACCCAAAGAAAGATTTCTACTTGGTTGGTGGTGGTTCACACCATCAGAAACACACACACAAGAATCACTCTTGAATCACACCACACTTGCAAAAATGCACTAGTGGGTCTATTTATACTATTATTACATCAAGATCTAATTTTGACTGTTCTTCTTGTCTTGATGTTGATTTTGTCTTGTTGACTTTTTGTATTTGTTTTTCTTCTGTTTATCAACTTGGTCTCTGAAATTGTACAATGAGATCTTCAGTCAACTCTGATTATCATTTGGTAAGCTTTAGTTTATTTAATTGTTGAACCCAACAGGAGGCATACCAATGCTGGCATGATAACTGTTGTTATATGAGAATTTGGCTAACAGTAAGTGTTCATCCCAACTTCCTCCGAAATCAATGATGCATGCTCATAGCATATCCTCCAGCGTCTGTATCATCCTCTCCGACTGACCATCTCTCTGAGGATGATAAGCCATACTGATATGTAACCTCGTCTCCATCGCATCATGAAATCTCTTCTAAAACTTAGATGTAAATCGTGTGTCACGGTCAGACACGATAGAAACCGGTACAGCATGATAAGTCACAATCACTATGATGAATAGATCCGCCAACCTCTCTGTTGAATACGTCTCGCGAATCGGTAGAAAGTGAGCATTCTTCGTCAGACGATCAACTATCACCCATATGGCATCGTATCCACTTGCCATATGTGGTAACTTCATAATGAAGTCCATGGAGATGTGCTCCCATTTCCACTCGGGTATATCCAAGGGTTGGATCTTCTCGTATGGCTTTTGATGCTCTGCCTTCACTTGTAAACAAGTAAGGAACTTACTCACATACTCCACCACATCGCGCTTCATTCTCGGCCATGAGTAATCTTTCTTCATATCATGATACATCTTTGTAGCACCGGGATGAATTGAGTATTGAGTCTTGTGAGCCTCATCCATGATCTTCCCACATATATCCCCATAACAAGGAATCCACATCTGCCCTGATCCGGTTCAAACACCGAAAGTGTTCTCTCCTAACTCCGCGACTAGGCCTTTCATTCTTTCAGAGTAAATCTAATCTTCTTTTAGCGCTTCATCCTAAAATTCTTTGACATGCTTCATCACATGGGATATCATGATCATCTGATAAGCCTTTACCCGAATTGGTTCAGGTCTCTTCTTTCGGCTAAGAGCATCCGCCACCACGTTGGCCTTGCCCCGATGGTAGTGAATCTCACAGTCATAGTCTTTGATCAACTCTAACCACCTCCTTTGCCTCATATTGAGATCCTTCTGCTCGAAGAAGTACTTCAAGCTTTTATGGTCAGTGATTATAGTGCACTTCATCCCGTACAAGTAGTGCCTCCAAATCTTCAATGCAAAGACCACAACCGCCAACTCCAAGCCATGAGCAGGGTAGTTAGCCTCATGGGTCTTCAACTGTCAGGACGCATAGGCTATAACTTTTCCCCGTTGCATCAGAACGCAACCCAATCCCGAATAAGAAGCATTCGAATAGACCACCAAGTCTTCTTTCCCTTCAGGTAACGTCAAGACAAGAGCTTGAGTCAATCTTGTCTTTAACTCTTCAAAAGCATTCTCCTACTCTTGACCCCATTCTAACTACACCTCTTTAAGGGTCAACTTAGTCAATGGTGAAGCTATATTGCAGAAGTCTTGAATGAAGCTTCAGTAGTAGCCCTCCAACCCCAAGAAACTACGAATCTCAGATGGCGTCTTTGGAGACTTCTATTGCATCACCACCTCAACTTTTGTCGGGTCCACCATGATCCCTTCAAGATTAACCACATATCCCAGAAATTAAACTTCGCGTAACCAGAATGCATACTCGCAGAACTTAGCATACAGCTTCTCCCTTCTAAGCATATCCAGAACTTCCCAAAGGTGACCGGCATGCTCTTCTTCGCTCTTCAAATAAATCAGGTTATCATCGATAAACACAATCACTGATTTATCTAGCATTGGCTGACACACCCGATTCATCAGATCCATAAAGGCAGCTGGCGCATTGGTTAAACCAAAAGAAATCACAAAAAACTCATAGTGTCCATAACACATACGAAAAGTTGTCTTAGGGATATCCTGCTCCTTCACCTTCAGTTGGTGGTAACCAGATAGGAGGTCTATCGTCGAGAAGCAACTAACACCTTGGAGCTGATCAAACAAGTCATCAATCCTCGATAACGGATACCGATTCTTCACTATCATCTTATTCAGATCACAATAGTCGATGCACATCCTTATGCTACCATCCTTCTTCTTGAAAAACAAGACCGGAGCACCCCACGGAGAGATACTCGGTCTAATGAACCACTTATCTAACAACTCTTACAGCTGAGGCATCAATTCCTTCATCTCGGAGGGAGCGAGATGATACAGCGCCTTTGCAACAGGTTGGGCACCAAGTATCAGATCAATTTGAAACTCAATCTCGCGGTCAGGTGGCACACCTGATAAATCTTTCGGGAATACGTCTGGGAAATCACACACAACCGTTACATCCGACATTCGTGGTACTGTCACATCCACATACTTCACATAAGCCAAATAGGCCCTACATCCACGCCTCATACACTTCTCTGCCACAACCATTGAGATTACTTTCAGGATTGTACTAACTCTATCACCGTAGATCGCCACCAAACTCCCATTGGGTACGGTCAACCGAATCATCTTCTTATGGCTCATGATGTTTGCCTCATAGGCTGCTAACCAATCCATCCCTAGGACTACATTGAATCCGCCTAAGGGTATCACAAACAACCTAGTAGAGAACCTATGGAATTCCAACTCTACGTCACTGTCTTCTACCATATCAGAAATCCTTGTAGACTTACCAATAGCAGTTTCTACATCGAAGGGCTCATCAGTCTTTCTGCTCTTAACAGGAAACTTATCACAGAAGGCAGTAGAAATAAAACTCCTACTACCACTAGAATCAAATAATACAATGGCACTAGCGTCATTAACCAGAAATGTACATGATACAACATCGGGATCCACTCTGGCTTCTTTGCGGGTCATGGTAAAAGCTCTCGAACTGGCCTTCTGCACTTCTTTCCTTTTCTCAGCCTCTTTTCCCACATTTGAGCTCTCAGCTCTTGGCCTCGTGCACTCCCAACTCATATGACCTATTTCTCCATAGTTATAGCACCTTATTCCCCCATAATCCTTAGCCATATGCCCCGCCTTCCCGCAATTGAAACAGATATTCGACCCCCACTTACATTCCCTTGCATGCTCCTTCCCACACTTATTACACCTCCTCGTTGTACCTACCGTCCCCACCTTCCGATCATCCACTCTTGCCTTTTTGTTCTTGTGAGTAAAACCACCACTACCAAATCATTTCCCGTTCCAGTTTCTGCCACCGCCACCTTTCTTATTCACCCCCACCACAGTCGCTTCCTCTCTCTCGTCGTACAGTCTCCCTGCCATATCGACCACCGACCTAAACGTACCTGGTCGGGAGGCAATCAGATTCCTACGGATATCGACCGGCAAACCCTGGATGTATCTCTTGATATTTTATGACACAGGCGTCACCTGATCTGGCACCAGCCTTGCCATCTCATTGAGTTTTGTTGTGTACTGTTGGTGTGTCATGGTTCCCGCCTCCAACTATAGGAACTCTCTTTCAATCTTTTCGAGTTCCCTGTGAGGACAAAACTCCTCAATTACCAACTTCTTAAGTTCACTCCACCTCACTCTCCCAATCGCCCTGCTACCCTCGGCCTGGACAATATTGTCCCACCAGCATAGGGTCAAATCCACAAACGAGTGGGTAGCAAACTTCACTCTCTGATCCTCCCTGCATTCACTGATATCCAACATAGCCTCTATTTCTCTCACCCATTAGTGAGTAGCAGCAGCGTTCCCATTTCCATCAAAAGTCGGGGGCTTGCATCTCTGGAATGCCCCATAACTACACCCCCTTGTAGTTTCCTGCATTGCTTCCTCTTCCTCATCATCACTGGAGACAAACATCTTAGTCTGTGGTTGCTCCACTTCACCTGAACCTCTCTCCTCGCCCTCTCTCCCAACGGTTTTCCTCCTCTCCTCTTTTTCTTTCTTTTCATCCTTTCTCATGGCTCTAATAACCTTAGTCACCACAGACGATAGAATCGTATGCATGACTTGATGAACTTCATCCACAACTGCCTCTTTCACTGAGGTCCTCAGTTAGCACTCTCATCACCGTCTTCATGGTGATAAATCTCGGGCTCTTCAGGAGCCGTTTCAGCGGTTCTAGCCCTGTTCCTAGTGACACGCGGCCCAGCACCATGTCCGTCATGACTTCCACTTCGAGAAGCCTTCGAAGATCTACCACCAGCCATCTCCAAACACTATAAGATTCAAACACTAACATGGTCATTCAAGCTAATAACTCAGATTATGTCAAGTATAGTAAGTCCCTAATTATATTGGCCAGTTGTGATTAGCCACTTACTTTACCCTTCATTCCCCAAGCATTTCCCATCCTGACTACATATGTATCCAAATCTACTAAGAGCACATAATTCACATAGCATACGCACATAATTCCTTTTTCTATTAATTTACATAAAACGTTTACATGAAACATTTACCTACAGGTATGTAGCTACTAGGACTGGCATCCCTTTCCCTTTCTTGTCCCATTCTCAGTTTAATTTAGGTTTTTGAAAATATTTTTCCCAATTCTCTTAAACTTTGGCTCTGATACCAACTTGTAAGGCCCCGTTCCCGAGACGCTTACAGTTGGTCAATCATCGTATAAATAATATAAAACACCTCATTTTGTAGCTGAAATTTAACTTTTCATTAATAAATAAAAACTTGACAAATTATCATATCATTTCGTTTACAACAAAAAAATTGAATTAATACATTAACATTTTCAAAATATGGATGCAAGACTCGAATCAACCCCAGTAGCTTATGCATCCATGCCTGCACCTCCTCAGCATCATCGATTACCTGCAAATTGATATGCATATAAAAAGTTCGCGACGCTGAGTGAGTTCTAGTGTATATTGTAAAATACTTTACTTTTAATAAAAAGCTTTCCTTTACTTTCGTTCGTGATCACACATCATACGTACATCTTGATAATAATCATTTAATATCTTTCATCATCGTTCATAATCATATATTTCATACTTTATTACCTTTCACTTTCATCGAGACCAATGTCATATACTATACCCCAAACATTGTGCACGAAGCTGGTACTGGGCCGAAGTCTATAAATAGACCCCTAACATTGTGTATGAAGCTGACTCCAGTACCGGGGCAAGCGACAAGGGTCCCATTTCGTACATATTAGTCAATCACAAAGATCGACCCCTGTGTGCATCCTCATGGGTTAGTTAAACCACACATAGTTTAGCTAACAACCCAATGGCTGTGAACCTCCATTCATTTTGCTTGTAAGACTTTCATTCATTGATTACGTTCCACTTTTCATTATCTTTATCTTTCACTTTCTTTACAATAATACTTTACGTACATAAGCACATATCACACCACGTAAAGTCACATTATAATACATAATATGGAACATCATCAATAGCCCACAAGCATACATAACATCAACCGGCATAAACCATCATAAAACATCAAGACTTAACACTAAATTCTATTTCCCAAAATTTCAAAAAAATTATAGGTTTCTAAAGTGCATGAACAAGTATACATTGGATGGCTTAAAATTTTCTAAGTGTCCACAGCGGACAGCCAAAGTCCATAGCGGACAGCCAAAGTCCACAACAGACAGCCAAAGTCTACAGCGGATAGCCAAAGTCCACAGCGAACAACCAAAGTCAACAGCGCATGACCAAAGTCCATAGCTGACATATCATAAAATTTACTAAGTGTCCACAGCGGACGTGTAAAGTCCACATCAGACAGCATGCAAAATTTGTCTAAGTGTCCACAGCGGTCGTGTAAAGTCCACAGCAGACAATATACAAGATTTGTCTAAGTGTCCACAATGGACGTGTAAAGTCCACAGCAGACAACATGCAAGATTTGTCTAAGTGTCCATAGCAGATGTGTAAAGTCCACAGCAGACAACATGCAAGATTTGTCTAAGGGTCAAACAAGCAAAAACATGCACAAACATGTAAAAGAGGGGATCTAGAAGTGCAAAACTGCTTCCAGTCGTACATTTCATGGAAACACATAGTTTGAGTAGAAAACAATAGTTTAATATGCATACCAGCCCTAAACAAGCAGAAACATGTAAAAGAGGGGATCTAGAACTCACTTCTAACATCTTTCGAGTGAAAACTCCTCAAACTCGAGAGCTACCTGGATTTCTAGCACTAAAACACACAAAAAGAAGTAGCCAAACACAACAAAAACACATAAAGATCGGTCCAGAAGTTCAAACCCACTGAAAACCTAGAAGAAAACACTAAAAAATCTTACCTTCTTGAAGAACTTCTTCTTTCTCTCTCTAAAACTAGTTAAGAACTTCTTCTTTCCTTTTTGCAGCCAAAGTGTGTATGAGAAAAGGAGGTGTGGGCTGCCATACTCCTATTTGAATCCCATTATGGGTAAGTTTGCCCCTTGCACACTTATAACCCCTTGATTTTAAGTGATACTCTTTTTCTCCCTTACTTTCTTTTCTTTTCTTCTTTTTGAAATTTTTTGGGGTGTTACAAGACTCACCAACTATTTGAGTTGGTGAAAAGTCCATGCTATTGTCAACCGTAGATTAAGGTCTTTTCCTTGTAACTTTCCAACTATGTACATTTATCCTTTTTGTAATAGATAAGGATGTGAGCTATGGCATGTCATAGTCACTAGTCAAAACATAATATGCCTTTTGACTTTACATTGATCTTGTTGTCTAGATTATTGTTTCCAGCTGGCTTTCAAAGTATGGTCGGCTGTAGGATGTAGTATAAAGTGTGTCTCAAGTACTTGTATCTTATGCATGCTTTTTAATATATGTAAGAACTTGAGAGCAATATACATCATTCTTGAAAACCATATTTGAGTGTTCTTGTTCTTGTTCTTTTACTTGTGTTCTTTGTATCATCACTTACTTGTTCCGTTTTTGATTTGCTAAGTGTTCCAACTCTCTCCACCCTATGAAATTATTGCATTGACCACCCTTCCCGGTCCTGCAATTGGTATCAGAGCATTTCAAGCTCTTGATTATAAGATCTCACCATCTTAAATCTCTTCATTTTAACAACACACTTATCAACTCAAATGGTAGCTCTTGCTAAGGCTGATATGGAAATCAGTATTATGGCAAAGTCTCCACTGATCACTCCTGATGACTTTGATACTTAGTACCAATGCATAGAAGGTTTCATCAAGTGTCAAGACAGCAGGATATGGAGATCTGTTGTCAAAGGACCTCACATCTCTTGCACCTCTTCAGCCACTGCTGGAGGTGGCATGATACAAAAGGAAATGGCTAACTACTCTGAAGAATAATGGAAAAGAATAGATGTAGATCAGAAGGCCATGACCTCTCTTCAAACTGCTATTCCTAACTCCATATACAGAGGCTTTAAGAAGTGCAAAACTACTAAGCAACTCTAGGATGCACTGAAGCTGATGTATGAGGGGTCTGAGGAAGCCAGGGAGAACAAGAAAGATATTATGAAGCAGCAATTTGAAAACTTCACCTGCAAGACAGGTGAAACCATGACTCAACAATACTTCAGGTCTGTTGAGATTGTGGATACTTTAACGGATGTTGGAGTAAAGCTTGAGAATAGGGACATAGTGAGGAAATTTGTGTTCTCTTTTCCTAGAAAATGGACTCACTACTATGTGGCTATCAAGAAAACTGAGAACCTCTCTACTCTTACTCTCAGAGCTGTATAGTATTCTCAGTGGTTACCAGATGGAGATGAACTTGTAAAATGTATCAAGCAGCTCTTCCAACAACCAATAGAGTTCAGCCTTTCATGTGGTTCAAGGGGATAGCATAGAACCACAACATCATCTCATACACTTCCCTGAAAACTCGCAAAAAGGTCCTTTCATCACCTTCCCCGAGACACCAAGGGAGAGCTACATCCAAGGAAGCCCATTCCAAGAGACATGCACTGCACAAGCCTTTGTGTCTACTGATAAAAGTTCTAGAAACTTTCTCCTCACTCTTGAAGATTTGGACTTCATACATCCAGATGATCTGGAGTACATGGAGATAGTCCAACAGATGGCTCTTCTCACTCACAGAGCCAAGAAGTTCTACAAGAGGACAGGAAGAAAGTTTCCTAGCAATGTGGCAAGTGGAAAGTCTAGACTGGACAAAAGCAAAGTGAAGTGTTACTTTCACACCCACAAATTCCAAATGCGGGGTTCTACCGCGAGGCGTGCGAACAAACCAGGATCTAAGTCATTAGATACTCAGAACCACACTATATGGAACATTTAAAACAAACCAAAGTTTAAAACTTTAAAACTATGTGGAAGCGTTTTGTAAATAAGTCAAACCCAAAGCATTGAAAGTGTAACAGTGGCAAAACATGCCCCAATCCATTGTTTATAAACATATAAACTGAAAACCAAATGTCAAGACATAATATGAAGCTTTAAAAATGCATGCTGGACTTGTGATGTGCTCCTACCGGCAACTGGAGTTAACGACCTGAGAATAGCATATTAAAGTGTTAACACTATGGCTGGTGAGTTCAAGAAATAAGTTTATCATAAACCATAGTAGTTGTAAAACATAGGTAAGTGCATTGAAATAGATAGCTAGTCTATATTCATAAGTAATAAGCATAGTGATTTCGCGATCAAAACTGACAGTGTTCGCTTGTTTGCCTCCCGCCACGACATACCAGGTCATGATGAATGTTTGTTGTTTAGGATAATATTGCACCTGCTTGACCTCCAGTCTTATGGGTGGGGCTTGTCAGACCCAGTAGTACTACCTAAGATTTCCCTCTTGTCTCCTTAATTAACGATCCAAAAGTGTGAGGTCTTTTAGTGGTATATCACATTATGTTACACTATACACAAGTTATATAATTAAGCGTTTGTAAAAGTGTATGATATCTCCCCCAAAGGAGAGTGTATAAAAAGTAGGGCATGAACTCGCCTAGTGCTTCAATAACAAAATAATGCAAGCTACGAAAGAACGGAAAGACAACCCGTCAAAGGTTACCTAGAACATGTGAGTTTGTAAGTACACAAGACCAAAATGGCTTAACAGATCCTAAGTGCTCAATACACAGGTTGACCCAAGTGATATGGTAACCAATAAAACATTTGACCTAGTTGACCTATTTGACCTATTGGTGACATGTTAATAGAAATCTTGTTTAATCAAATATAGCAACTCATGATTTTCATACAAGTCATTCACGTATGCCACGTCATCAATCTTAGGTTCTATCAAGATCACCATAGCAACTTAGATTATCATGCAAAATATACGAATCTAAACCAACCACCATTTTCAACACAAACATAATTACATCACAACTAATAATTCATACATTGAGTTTAATCATGCACTATATGCCATGTGAAGCCACTCACGACTTCACACCCTAAACCCTGTCAATCCTACTAAGTAGGGGTCTCAGATTCACACGTGTGTATGATAATCATTATCACATTATTCAACAAGATTCATACCAACTAACATACACAAAAATGATTTATTATAATTCCAAACAAGGTTTCATGATCTGTTAACATAACCCAACATCTTGTAATATTCCATGAAGCCTAGATTTCCAAGTAATCCATCAAGCATTCATACAACCCAATTAACGAATTTTAACACATTAGACATTATCAATAAGCATTCTAGCATGATCCTAACATCATTAACATGTTGATCTAGTTGTCGAGACTCAATCAAAAACAAGTTAATTTATCGGTCTTAGCTACCTTTATTGTGCAAGGGTAAGTAAGGTCGTCTCCACATGGAATATGTGGAGAGTGTTTAACGAATATGACTTAGTTAACTTAAACACATGAATTTTAATATTAAAAATTGAATCTTGGGATGAAATCAAGAACGCTATTGCAAAAATAAACAACCTTTGAATCGAATTTGATTAAATATTAAGAAACAATCACTTCCCGGGTTTCCAATTCCACAAGATCCACAATTGATACTTTTGAATTAGGGTTTGTAAGAAACAATACTTCAAGATCTTAGCTTTTGATTAAAGTAATAACAAAGGAACAATCTTTTAAGACTCATTCACATAGCTACCAATTCACCTATATCATGTTGTCTACTTTTCTTAATGAGCTCGCGATGCAAGGAAACCAAAAACTGATAATCAAGCACACAACTTTATTTATAAGTAAACCTTTTAAATCAATCAAAACATAATACTTCCTTCATTAATCAATTTTTCAATACAAAAACCTAATCAAACATACCAATTGCTTCACTTAACATGAATTGTACTCTCGAAAGCAATCAAGAAAGAACTAGCCCCTCATGGTCTTCATTGAATCTTTAATCTTGATTATATGATGATCAATGATGATTTGGTGTGTGTTGGGAAGCTTGAAAGCACCCAAAATAACCTTGAATTTGCTAAATTATAGCTGGGAAAAGTTGTACTTCGAGTTGGGTTTGGATAGGTTTAAGTAGACATCAAGATCCACAAAATCCGGGTGTTAGTTGAAGACCGGTGTATGATACACCCAGGGGCGGCGTATCATACGCCCCCCTCAGCTTCATACGCCCAACTTTCTATAATTTTTGTCAAATACACCCACCGATACGTCGCCCATACGCCAACCGACGTATTGTACGCCCATACCCGGCGTATGATACGACGGTATGCCTAATTTTGTGCCTTTTTTGTAACATTTGATGTTTACATCTTTAGTCCTTGTAGTTTCGTGTTTGGCTTCTATTACTTCTAATTAAGCTTGTTTAGGCTTCGAACACCTATAAACAAAACACAACCAAAGTAATTCCATTCCACAATAACAACGATGTAAAATCACATAATTAGATCAATTAAACCTCGAATTATTAGAACTCTATCACATCCCCACACTTAACCTTTTGTTTGTCCTTAAACAAACTTACTTGCGCAATTCCCCTTATTTAATCAAACATGCTAAGTTATCACAACTTTGTATAAGTTGAGGTCACAAGGCATACTTACTTTTAACCTTTCATCATGTAAGATTCAAAACCCAACATGTAATATCATTCATGTTTTAAACTTAGAATCACCTTAGTTGGCATAACTTCACCTTTTGGTTCAAACATGCATGCATTCACATTCCTCACAACAAACACTCCTCTCAATTTGTTTTGTGGACTAGTGATTATATACTAGTATATCTGGAACTCTCAAACCAAGACTATACATATTCATCATAAGCTCGTGTATTAATCATATCGCCATCAATTAACATAATATAATACATAAATCAAGAGGTCTTTCATGGGTTGTAATGTTAGGCTAAGGTTTAAGGTGGGATAGAATAGGGCTTTTTGAGTGGGTAATGATGAATGAAATCCAATTTAAGCATGCTAGATATGACGTGTATCAATTTCTATCCTCTAATAGCAATCATATCGTAGGATTCTCACATTATTTTTGTTGCTTCATATTTTGGTCATTTTGACCTCATATTTAGCTTTTCTTCTTTCTTTTTTTTCTTTCTTTTTCTCTTTTTTTTCATATTCACAACCAATCATACTATTATTGAACTATTACTGAAACAACACTTCTAAACATATCATGAATTGGACTTCATCGCCCTATGTTACATAAAAAGGCTAAGGCTTTATAGGCTTATTGTGTTGGGTTATTCAAATGACAAGTTGGGGCTCAACATGGTATCTAAATGAAATTTATCATGGTATGGAATTAAAAGGAAAAAGGTTTAAAAAAATGGTTCATTCCTAATGCCTCTATCACATTTATGCACATATTGGTTCATGATCTTGACACGCATCAATTACACGAGTTCTAACTTCAATGCACATTATGGTTTCCCTCGTTATGCAAAAATATAAAGAAAATCAACATATGCTATGAATTGCTCAATTAGGCTCAAATTCTCAAGGAAACGGTGGGAAAGGGTTTAAATGTGAAACACGTATGTCACCTTCCATCCGGTTCGTTATGCTTTCTAAGAATTCTACCTAATTTTATAAAAGCTCATGATTGGAGTGGCTTACTATAATTTCACAACAAGCATGCCAAGGGATCTATACATGCACAAACAAGTGATAATTAACCATATATGAAAAAACAAATTAGGTCTCATGCACAATTAATCTTATTAGAAGATTTATTTTTCAAAAAAGTTCAATTTTTTTTCCAATTCTTCCCTTATCCCCATACCTAGATACATTGTTCTCAATGTATGGTGGTCATAATTGGTATTTTCATAACATAGGGATGTAGATTCTTAATGTCATTCCTATTATTGCTAATCAAGACAATTCATTACGAAGTGAGACAAGTAAGCCATATCCAAACATATTATCAATCAATTTCAACGAAAGAATGAAAAGAATATTGTTCAAAACCAAAGTAGTGGAAAGTACACATGGACCTGATCGTAATCATTATTGGAACCTTCATCACCGCTTGTGCCTCCCCACACTTGAGTGCTTGCGTCTCGTGATTGACTATCAAAACAAAACAAGGCAAACCAATGAAAAAACAAAAACTAATAAAAGAATTAAAACTCACTTTCGTAGGAATCATGATTGCATTTAGCGTATGCAACAAGCCTTTAAACCCCTCGATAGACCTGAGTGGACGAGTTGTAGTCTTGTGAGGGTTTCTAGTGAACACACCCACAAAGTTATCGGGATGCCTCCCACAAGCACTAAGGTTTAGGTCTTCAGCCAGACCGTACTTGTGACCACTAAGGTGGTCAAAGTGCGCATTTGCCTACCAAGTTCCCAACAAATGCTCGATAATTGACATGGCAGCTCCATAGTTGCTTCCTAATTATAGGCATGTAAATTAAGATATTGTTGCATATCCACTTTATAACAAATTTCTAGGCATCTTGCTTTCCCACTTTCCTATTCTTTATCTTCACACCTTATTTCATAGCTTTGTTGATTGGTATAATAAGTATATGAGGAGGCTTAGAATAAACTTTGATTATATCTATCATTGACTTTTTGGAAGATTTCTTGTCTTCAAGTGAGACTGCATATTCATTTTCTTGCCCTAGAAGATCCATCGGCTCTTCTTCCACATTATCATCATAACTATCAACCACCACTCGTACTTCATATGGCTCTTCAACAAACGAGAGAATTTGTGTGGTATCAATCTCCATGGCCTCATCCTTAACTTTTACAGATGGTGAGATGGACTCTTCTAATTCTATTTTCAATAATAATGCATCACGCTTGATAGTTAAGTAGTAAAGTCATTCCTGATCTGAAAGATGATGTTGTGATAAAAAATTATCGATCTCAAGCAATATCAACTCCAATTGAGAAATACTTTCTTCCTCCTCAGATTGAAAATCATTTTGAAATAGCATAGCATTCTGGATAAAATTCTGTTGTTTAGGAAATTGACATTGATTCTGATCATAACATTGAGAAGTATTTGAGTAGTTCGAGCATCCATCAGAATCTCCTTGATTATACCTATTAACATCCACGTATGTTGCCTGAGAGTATTCTTGATGATAGTCATTATGATCTTCCTTATAACTTGAGCTTTGTATCATCTTTGATTCTTAATTGTTGCAATACAAATCTTGCTCAAAGTTGTAATTCACCTCTGACTGATTATATCCTTTATAACATGGAGAAGATGCCTTATAGTACGGATAAGATGATTGTACATCATCATAATAAACATCCAACATATATAGTTTTCTTCTCGCATCCTCACACTTTTGCAAGTACTTAGGACAATCATCTTGTGTGTGAACTGGACTTCTGCAACAAGTACATGAATAATAGACTCGGTTGTGGTGAGGTTTAACTTCTTGAGATTAGCCTGCAAGACATTAAACATCTCACGTAGCACCGCACAAAACAAAACAAAAGAAAGAAAATAAAACTAAAAATATTACAAAAAATAACACTTTGCGCACTAATTCCCTGGCAACGGCGCCATTTTTTATCCGGTTGTCGAGACTCGATCAAAAACAAGATAATTTATTGGTCTTAGCTACCTTTATTGTGTAAGGTAAGTAAGGTCGTCTCCACAGGGAATATGTGGAAAGTGTTTAACGAATATGACTCAGTTAACTTAAAGACATGAACTTTAATATTAAAAATTGGAACTTGGGATGAAATCAAGAACACTATTGCAAAAATCAACAAACTTTGAAACGAATTTGATTAAATAATAAGAAACAATCACCTCCGGGTTTCCAATTCCATAAGATCCACATTTGATACTTTTAAATTAGGGTTTGTAAGAAACAATACTTCAGGATCTTAGCTTTTGATTAAAGTGGAAACAAAAGAACAATCTTTTAAGGCTCGTTCATTCACAAAGTTACCAATTCACCTATATCATGTTGTCTACTTTTCTTAATGAGCTCACGATGCAAGGAAACCGAAAACTAATAATCAAGCACAAAACTTTATTTAGAAGTAAACATTTTAAATGAATCAAAACATAATGATTCCTTCATTAATCAACTGTTCAATACAAAAACCTAATCCAACATACCAATTGCTTCACTTAACATGAATTGTACTCTTGAAAGCAATCAAGAAAGAACTAGCCTCTCATGGTCTTCATTGAATCTTCAATATTGCTTATATGATGATCAATGATGATTTAGTGTGTGTTGGGAAGCTTGAAAGCACCCAAAATCACCTTGAATTTGCTAAATTACGGCTGGGAAAAGTTGTACTTCGAGTTGGGTTTGGATAGGTTTAAGAAGACATCAAGATCCACAAAATCCGGGTGTTAGTTGAAGACCGGTGTATGATACACCCAGGGGCGGCGTATCATACGCCCCCCTCAGCTTCATACGCCCAACTTTCTATAATTTTTGTCAAATACACCCACCGATACGTCGCCCATACGCCAACCGACGTATTGTACGCCCATACCCGGCGTATGATACGACGGTATGCCTAATTTTGTGCCTTTTTTGTAACATTTGATGTTTACATCTTTAGTCCTTGTAGTTTCGTGTTTGGATTCTATTACTTCCAATTAAGCTTGTTTTGGCTTCGAACACCTATAAACAAAACACAACCAAAGTAATCCCATTGCACAATAACAATGATGTACAATCACATAATTAGATTAATTAAAGCTTGAATTATTAGCACTCTATCACATGTCCAAATCACAATATCCAACAATTCATATCAATAAAGTTCCCCTTTCAGGAAAGTAACACACAAAATCTATCTATCATCCAATTCATTCACAAACCCATCAACTTTATAGCTAATCAAGTTATAACAATCATCTAGACATGATAAACCTCATCAATTCATCATAATTCACAAATCTTATACCTAAAAGTTACTACTTATAGTAAGGTATGAACAACACGTAAATTTCATGAATTTCTTGCATTATCCATGTAAACTAACATCAATGCAATTCAACTAACATCATAGCATCATCCAACAACATCAATTTCGTTATAACATGCCCAAATCAAACTAGGGTTCCTTTTAAATCAAAACTATGAAAAAACAATCAAAATTTAACCTTTAATCATGTAATGATCAACACTTGTACTTGATAACACGTTGGAATGAATGAAACTAGATCAAAATCAATGGATTTGAGTGTGTTTGATCAAAATCATAAGGAATGGGAGGATTGGGTGTGTTCGGCCATGATTTGGGGTTAGAGGGCGGCTTGGGTTTATTTTTTGATTATTTAGATTAATTACAATTACACATATAACCCTCCCATGTTAATCTTTTATAAAAAACTAATCTTTTTCACTTTTTAATTAGTTTTTAACCATGAAACACATGAATCAATACTAACTAATAGAAATAAAGTATTTTAACTAGAAGACTTTACACATGAATCACAAAGTACACGTTTTCATGTTATCAAGTGAAATTCTCATATAATACTTAGAATTCATAAATCATATAATTTATGTGTTAATAATCAACATTACAAATTAAGTTATTACTTGTTATCCAAAGTTAATTATTATTTAGTCACCAAAGCCCAACGACAACTAGTGTGTGCTCATGACACGTGTATGCAAGACTTAACGAGACTGACGGAGTTTGGTGACGGAAAATTACCGGATGTCACATTATCCCCATGTTGAAAGAATTTTCATCCCAAAAATTGTGTTACATGGTTGTGTTACATCACTGGTCTACTACATTGGCACAAGGAAATCGGTTGAGTTTCGGGTGAGTTGTCAAATCATCCCCATGGTGAAGGAAATTTCGTCCCAAAATTTAATCATTACCCTCGCCGGGTGTCGTCGTTGTTTCGAACAAATAAGGATACTTGAGCTTCATCTGATCCTCATATTCCCATGTGAACTCCGTCCACGTTTTGAATTCCAGTGAACCTTGACAATAGGGATCTTGCTATGTTATAAGGTCTTGACCTCTCGGTCCATCACCTCAACTGGTTCTTCAATGTGTCGTAATTGTTCGTCCACGTGTACTTCCCTGAGCGGGACAATCAAGGTCTCGTCAAATAAGCACTTCTTCAAATTTGAGACGTTAAAAACATCATGAATCCCACTCAATGAGTTAGGTAGCCTTAATCGGTACGCCACCGGGCCGATTCTTTCAAAAATCTAAAACTGTCCAACGTATCACAGATTAAGATTACCTCTTTTGCCAAATTGGATCACACCTTTCCATGTTGAGACTTTCAACAAAACTTTGTCTTCGATCTTAAACTCTAAAGGTTTCCTTCGCTTATCAGCGTAGCTCTTTTGTCGGTCTCATGCTGCAGCCATATAATTTCGTATTTGTACAATCTTCTCGGTAGTTTCATGCACCAATTCGGGGCCAGTCAATTGACTATCACCAACTTCTACCAACAAACTGGTGATCTACACTTTCGCCATACAACGCCTCAAATAGTGCCGCTTTAATACTGCTATGATAATTATTATTGTAAGAAAATTCCACTAAAGGTAGATGAACTTCCCAATTGTTCCCAAAATCTATCACACAGGCTCGCAACATGTCCTCTAAAGTTTGAATAGTACGCTCACTTTGTCCATCGGTCTGAGGGTGGTAAGCAGTACTCATGTATAAGCGTGTACCCAAAGATTTCTGCAAGGGTAGAAATAGGAGGTAAAATGGGCGTCGTGATACGAAATGATCGAAAGAGGTGCACCGTGTCTAGATACTACTTCCTTCAGGTAGATCCGGGTTAGCTTATCCATTTTGTCTGTTTCTTTGATTGCCAGGAAGTGAGCAGACTTAGTCAGTCGATCTACAATCACCCATATCATGTCACAACCGCTAGGAGTTTTGGGTAATTTGGAAATAAAGTCCATGGAAATCTACTCCCACTTCCATAAAGGAATTTCAGGTTGTTGCAGTAACCCAGATGGCTTTTAGTACTCAACTTTTACCTTACATTAGGCTAAACATTTGCTCACATAGGTAGCTACGTCTGCCTTCATATTAGGCCACCAATAGTGCACCTTCAGATCATGATACATTTTGTTAAAACTAGGATGTATAGAGTACTTAGACTTGTGTGCCTCACTCATAACCAAGTCTCTTAGATTTCCATAGGAAGGTACCCAAAGTCTATCCATGAATTAATGGATTCCATCAGCTTTCACCTCAAATTGTTTGTCCATCCTACGCAATGATTCAGATTTAACATTTTTTTCTTTCAAAGCTTCCGTCTAAGTTTCCTTGATTTGTTCAGGTAATTGAGTGCTAATCATAAGCTGTAAAGCTCCCACTCGTTGGGGTTTAGAAGTTTCCTTTCTGCTTAAGGCATCAACAACCACATTTGCCTTTCCCGGGTGGTATTTAATAGCATAAACATAATCATCCAATGATTCTACCCAGCGTCACTGCCTCATATTCACTTCTTTCTGCTCGAACATATGTTGAAAGCGTTTTGGGAACTGACCAATTCTTTATTGCCTCAACCTTCGCAGCTCCAAGAACTGAGAAGCCAAGCCAGCCCAAATAACATGTTGTTATTGTTGTTGAAGAAGGAGGCTTTGATTGGAGCTCTCAGGTAGAAGATGCTTCTCCAAACCAAGCACTGATGGATAATCATGAAGAAGCTAAGGTATTGGAACATCTTTATACTCCTGAATGCATTGCTAAAGTCAACATGTATACGTCCTATAATTTGGAAGTGAGATCTGACCTTGAGTCCTTGAACATTTGAAAAGCTAACTTTAAAAGAGCTGAAAATGACTATAAACTTAAAATAGAAGATTTAAAGAAAACCATTTCAACTCTTAAGTATGAGCATATAAATTACAGGACCTAGATCAAGGATCTCATTACCAAATTAACTAAATGCCAAGCTGAGCTTGTAATCGGCAAAGCTAAGGCAGAAAAATGTGTTCTTGAAGAGGAAACCTTTAAGAACATAATATCTTCATCCATGCATGCAAAGATTTTTTATCAGAACAGGCAAGGATTGGGTTCAAGTGAGATAATTCCTCCACACATAATGTTATTTGTAGGATCTCTAATGTGTGGAACTTGTCAAGATAAGCACCCTCCATAGATCCCATTTAAGAAGAGGATGAAGATAAAGAGGAGGTAGTGAAGGATGAATCTAAGGTGAGTGACAAGGGTTATCCTGAGAAGGGACACTATTCTCCTAGAGAGAAGAAAGAATTCAGGATGACAAAGTCTATAAGGAAGAACTTGATTAGGGCAGCCAAAAGAAACTCCAAGGAAAGCCCAAGAGATAGAGGCAACCATTAACTCCAAGCAAAAATAGGTTTTTATCTCTGCTGGATTTGATGTTGTAAAGACTAAGGACACAACTATGGACTCTAGTAACAGGAGTTCTAGTTCATGTCCAAGTCATACTGATTCAAAGAAGAAGGCTGATAAAATATGCACCACTACTGCACAACTTGAACCATCTAGTTCCAAGAGCAAGCCTCATCCCAAGAAGATTGTTGCATCATCTGAGAAGATGAAGAAAGAAGTATAGAGTGATTAGGCTCAGCCTCCCTCTCAAAGGAAGATTCTTAGAAGTATGCCAACTAAATGCATCATGTGTGGTAGTACTTCTCACTTTGCCAAGGATTATATCTACAATCCTAAAAGTACTATCCATATGAACAAGATGAAAACTTCTGAGAATAAGAAGAAGAAGACAGCTTCATTAGGAAAATCTCTTCCTTTCGGAAGCTCCAAAGTGAAGAAGAAGATAAGTGAAAACTTACCTTCGGAAGAAATTTTGGTCTTGGAAGAAAGGAATGCTTCCAAAGTACTGAAGTCTATAGCAATGGATGTAAAAGCTTCTGAAGGTTCAGTCTCCAAAACATCCAAAGTTATCAAAACTTTCGAAGTGTTAAAGGCCACGTCTAGTCTTCCAAAGATGGTGTGGAAGATGAAGGAAGGCCATGTGACTGAGGGTTCTTCATTAACAACAGCAAATGATCCTCAGAGCTTGCATATAGGATCAATTACAGTTGCATTATCTTCTATTCACTTTGAAAAGCCCAAGACCAATGAGGCTTGGTTTCCAAATGTAACTAACCATCTCTTTTTATACAGGAACAACTAAAGAATAAAAGAAATGTATGGATCATTGACAGTGGTTGTTCTAGGCACATGACAAGAAATGGCTCTTTGCTTTAAAACCTTGAAAGAATTAATGGAGGGCTAGTTGCTTTAGGAGGAGAAACTGGTGGTTACATTACTGGAATGGGCAGGGTCACAAATGGTAAGCTCAGCATTAAAATGGTAAACTTTGTCAAGGAGCTTAGGTATAATCTTCTGAGTGTATCCTAATTTTGTGATTAGAGACACAACATGCTCTTTACTAAGCATGAGTGCATTGTTGTCAAACCCGAGGTGGTCATTCCTCAAGAGCATATCCTGCTCAGAGCCCCCAGGAAAGGGAACATGTTCAAGATTGATTTGCAGGAAACATCCCCTTCAGGAGAAGTTTCTTGCTTTCTATCTAAGGCCAATAGTGATGAGTTTTTCCTTTGGCATAAAAGAATGTGCCATGTAAACTTAAAAAAACATGAATAAACTAATTAAGAATGATTTGGTAACTAGAATACGAAAGAAAGAGTTTACAAGTGATGATCATTGTATTGCATGCCTGAAAGGAAGCAACATAAGGTATCTCACAAGCCAAAGAAAATAAACTCCATCACTACACCCCTACACATATTACATATGGATCCCTTTGGCCCTACCAGTGTAATTAGTTTACGAAGGACCTATTATTGCTTGGTGATCATCGATGACTTCACAAGATATACTTGGGTCTTCTTCCTTAGAACTAAGGATGAGACCCCTGAGATCCTGAAGAGTTTCATTCTAAAGGGGAAACCTTGGCTTCTCTCCCCTTGAGTGCCACAGGCCTCTATCAGGAAGCAGGCCTTCTTCCCTTGCCATATAACTATATTAAGTTCGAATACCTCAAGCAGATTGAGCAACAAGTTCTAAAAGAGCAAAAAGCTGCTAAAGGGAAAATAAGGGAAGATGCTACAAAGTCAAGAGCCACCATCAGAGGAAACTTGAAGAAATCTGCTAAAAGACAAAAGATGGTGAGCTTCTTGAAGGTGTATGGATTCTCCAGAAGGAGATTTGGTCTAATATCTCTATCCACCATCGATGAGCACATTAGAGTGATCAAGCAGAAGATCAAGAGGGGTGAGCTGGTTGACTTGCATTCTCCACCAAGTCAGGCTACACCTGAAGCTAATGTCAAGGTTGAACCATAAGAGACAACACAACCTGGACCTAGTGCTACATCACAGCCAGCTTCATCTTCTGACCCACAGCAGGGTCCTGATCCTACTCTTTCTGAAACTATAAAGGACAATGACCCAACTGAGGAAGTCAAACAAGAGCAATCTGGTACTGTAGGCCAGTCTCTTCAGTTAAAATACAGAAAGAGGAAAAGGATGACCATCAGAAGGGATAAGAAGAAGAAGAAGAAGAAAAGGTCCAAGGCATCCACCTCTACACCTTAGGATGGGTTAGAACATCCTAAAGGTGATCAAGAAGAGACTGCTCATTCAACTCCTCTTCAAGTAGAGCCTCTTACTGCTAAGAGACCCATTGTGTCTTGGATGTTTGCAACCAATCCAGACAGATGGTATGTCACTAGAGATCAAGGAGGTCAAGACCTGTATTTTTGGTAAAACATACTTGACCTCCCTCTGCATGATCTCTATGACATGAGGAGATACTTTGAGAGTCTAAGGAATTCTAACCAGCTAATGATCAAAAGAATGGTCTTGATTCTTATGAGTACTGTCAATAGATGAAGATCAAGAATCAAAGATCTCTTCAGTTTTGGTAGCATTAGCCTAAGGGGAGTTTGTAAGAACTACACTTAGAGGCTGATGCAACCAAAGGACGACCAAGAGCTCTCAGCATGCAGAAATGAAGTACAAGGAAGTTACTTAGGAAGATTTGATACAACTCAGGGAATTATGCTATGTATCAAATCTTTCGAAGCCAAAAGACTATATCTTCCGAAGCCGAAGATGAAGTCTTTCTAAGCTTTAAGGACAAAGTCTTCCGAAGCTAAAGACTGATTTTTTCCGAAGACAGTGAAGACGTGCTTTCTCTGAATCACCTTTTGACAAATGTTGAACCATTTTCCGCTGCCACTTCTGAAAACTCACCAAATTATATGAGTTGGTGAAAAGTCTATGCTTTTGTCAACTGTAGATTAAGGTCTTTTGTATATAACTTTCCAACTATGTATTTTAATCCTTTTTGTAATAGATAAGGATGTTAACTATGGCATGTCATAGTCACTATTCAAAAAACAATCTTCCTTTTGACTCTACATTGATCTTGTTGTCTAGATTAGTGTTTCCAACTGGCCTTCAAAGTATGGCCAGCTGTAGGATGTAGTATAAAGTGTCTCAAGTACATATATCTTACACATGATTTGTAACACTTTAAGAACTTGAGAGAAATATACATTATTCTTGAAAACTATATCTGAGTGTTCGTGTTCTTGTTCTTTTACTTGTGTTCTTTGTATCATTACTTGTCGGTTTCCTATTTGAATTGCTAAAGGTTCCAACTCTTTCCACCCTATGAAACTGTTGTATTGACCACCCTTCCTGGTTCTACATTCATCCACTTCAATTTTCTTTTAACTTCATAATTAGTCACAACCTCTTCAACCTTCAAATCCAAAATATCAACCGAGTCTGCACTTACTTGAACAATCACACCATCATTAACATTCTTGTTAGACTCAACAAGTGCATTAATAGATTAATGCTTAAAAAGGATAATGCTTGCCATAATCAAACATAATGTGTTCTAAAATTCAAACAATCATTAACTAACACATTAGTATCATTAACGCTTATAACATACACTAATATTGCTTAAATTTCTTTTTCAGGTTTGTAGATAAAACGGAATTTTTGCTAAGTGTTGGCAGCGGATAAAGAGTTTTCCACAGCGGATGACTAAGAAGATGCAATGGATGAAGATCAAGTCCAAGTGCCCACAGCGGATTAACAACACACACAGTGGATGCCTAAGTCCACAGCTGATGAACTGTCCACAGCGGATGTTCATCCACAGCGGATGAACATTTTCACAGCGGATAACATACAAAGCAAACACACACAAGTGTTCACAGCGGATGTTTATCCACAGCGGATGAACATTCCACAGCGGACAACATACAAGCAAACACACAAGTGTTCACAGCGGACAGCATCCAAGGCACAGCGGATATGTTATCTGACTTCCACAGCGGACAACTTAACATCCACAGCGGACAGCTTATAGACTTAGGATTAGTTATGTAATATTCGTTTACATAAGGGTAGTTCAGTAATTGTGTATAGGTCTGTGCATAGGGTATAAATAGCATACTACCATAGTCCTTTGTAAGTTTTTTGAATAATCAATACAAAGAATCAGTTACTATCATTCAAGCACTAGCAATCACTTACACACACTGATATCATATCATTAATCATGGGTTTCTGCACCCATGATTATTGTTTGTTGAATACAAGTATAATAATCTGTTGTTATATTTTTGTTTGAGAGATTTGAAAAGATCCTTGGGAGGAATCAAACTGTTTATGTTCTTCATTGTTTGTCTATGTTTATAAACATCATACTGTAGGGTTGATTTCATCAATTCTCAAATACTAGTTCACAAAGATTACTTGAACAATTTATAAAAACTCTTTTCAAAGTTTTTGTAAATTTCAAAATTTTTTGTAAATTTCAAATGTTTTCAAAATTTCAGATCAAGTTTTCGCAGAATTCAAGCAAAAACTTCCAAGAGTAGCTGTCAAATGCGAGAACTTGAAGGATGTAACTGTATTTTGAGAAAACTTAGCTATCCATGCGATAAGGATGTTTTTGCATATGTTCTTTAATTTGATAGGCATTTCGCATGCACAAACTTGTCAACTTTGGTCAGAAAACGAACAATTTAACCAACCAATTTCTCCAGAAACATATTTATATTTTAGGTGAAGATACTAATATTCAATCTTTAAAAAAAATAACAGAGACCAAATAACATGATGTCTAAGCTTATTTTTTAGTTCATAAATGAAACATATTAATATCTAAATTGATATGTATAAGAAACTGATTCTCAGTTTTCAAAACATCTTATTAGACTCACAGTGGTAAACCTAAGCCTCATAAAAGATATTTGAGACAAAATAGACTCAATGTTAAGTACTAAGTTTTAGTGTCAAACAAACTATATCAGAGACTAATTTTCAGTCTTTAAAATATAGTATCTAAGATTGATTTTTAGTCTTATAACATCATAGTATTTATGACTCATCTTCCATCAAAAAAAAGTGTATTAGGGACTACAATGTGGTAACGAAAGATAAATTAAAGAGTAAATTTATGTGTTTCGAAGACTGATTTTCAGTCCTTGAAAAATATAGTATCAAAGATTGATTTTAAGTCATGAAAAGTTGTATTTGGGACTTAAATGACCTGGTATGGAGGGATTAATTTAGGAATGAAATTGAATGTTTTGAAGACTAAATGTGGTCTCTAATGGTGCCATATAATCAATACTAACTTTCAGTTACTGATAACACTATCAAGGACAAAGAATAGGTGACTGAACATGTTGATTGTGGTCTACGAGCTCTTGGTAATGATAAGGATGTACTGAACATGTTGCAGTATGTGTCTATTTTAAAATTGATAGAGATTTATACAGAGCATGGGAATACTAAGCTAAACACATACTTTCAGTCACCTGAAGGTGGTTCTAAATTAGTGATTAAGGAGATTGTTGATGTTGGGCCTTATAATTATAAATGAAAATTAGCACTTGAGTAGCTAATAATAACCCATGGTCTAGTGATGAAGATGTTAGTGAGGCTATTGGTGAAGGTAACGTGAATGTTAGTGAGGCTGTTGGTGAAGGTAAGGTGAATGTTAGTGAGGTTGTTGGTGAGAATGTTAGTGAGGCTGTTGGTGAAGATAATGTAAATGTTAGTGAGGCTGTTGGTGAGAATGTTAGTGAGCCTGTCGGTGAAGGTAATTTGAATGTTAGTAAGCCTGTTGGTGAAGGTAATGTAGAGGAGGTGACTGTGAATATTGGCAATCAGCAGTTAGATGATGTTAGGAATACACTAAATGAGAAAAATGGTAATGAGAATGAATAGTTAGATGATAAAACTGACTCTGTTAGGAATTTTGAGAATGTGAATATGGGCAATGAGCGGGTAGAACAACTTATGGATGATAATACCTTTATAGCTCAGTTTATGAATGAGTTTGAGTTTATGAATGAATCTGAACTGGATAATAGTGAAGATGAGGATTTTGATTTTATTGTTGATAAAGATAACATGGTAAAGGATGTGGAGGTGGACATGAATGAATTTAGAGCAGCTGTTGATATGGATGTATAAAATGACATGGAAAAAGATGATGATGTTGATAAGGAAACTGCATAAATAGATCTGGATGACTTTGACAGTTTAAGTGAAGATAAGGACACTCCATTAAACAAAATATTAAAACATTTGAGAAAGGAAAAAAGTATGAAGGACCCTTAACACCATATGCAACTAAGACCTTTAATTCAATTAAATCTGAGGCTGCAGAGTACAATGTCATCATGACTGGAGTAAACAAATATCAGGTTAGTGGACCTTGGTTAGATCAAGTGATGGTTGACTTGGGGAAGAAAACTTGTTCATGTAGGAAATAAGAGCTCACTGGGATGCCTTGTAAGCATGCAGGTGGCAGCCATATGGGATGTTTCAAAGGGGGATGAGGAGGCTACAATTCCAGAGTCATAGGTGTCTAGAGTTTATTGACTACAAACTTGGAAAGATGTTCACCAACACACCATTAACCCAATCAATGGGAGAGACTTGTGGACACCATCAACATGCCCAACAATTCTAACAGCCCCAAAACATCATACTCAGGTGGGTAGGCCTAGAAAAAAAAAGTGCTTAGGAGTTGAGTGAAATCAATGATAAGGGCAAGATTGTTAGGAGGGGATATTCTACTACATGTTCAAAGTGTAACAAGAAGGGCCATAACAAAAGATCCTGCACTGGTCAAGGAGGGTCACAACAAGTGTCACAGGAAGCTCCACAAGCAACACAAGATGTTTAGTTGCTGTTTTATCAGTTTGTTTGTTAAACCATGATGTTTTGTAATGTCTTATGTTTGTTGAACAAGATGTAACTGTATGTTTTTTCTTTTGACACTTTCGTATGGTTTATTTTGTTAACATTATGGTTATGGCATGTTTTATTTGACTTCATGTGTAGTGTACCATTTGTTACATTTTAGAACATATAACAACATGCATAACAACATCTGATATTATTAAGATTTGCAAGTTAATACATAAACCAAAATCCACTGCCATTGCAAGGTTCTATTACATCATTTGAACACCAAATACATAAACCAAAATCCACTGCCATTGCAAGGTTTTATTACATCATTTGAACACCAAATACATAATAAAGAATAACCAACTTAAACCTAATACAAATCTTAGTTTCTTCACTTGAAATGATAAACTCTTACAATCAGCTTGTAATTTGTTGTTGGATTTCAGCAATCCGGATATAATTCGAGTGGCCTTTGCACAGAGTGGAGGGTCAACCCAACTCACAAACCCACAACTCGTAACATGTTCATTTTAATGCATTAGTTTAAAAAAAAGAGATGAACAATAGTCTTGAAACCTAACAATTTAGGTCTTACCGTGTTAGCACAACAATGAAAGCGACGTCTCGGGTTTGCTGAGGTCCAAGACGAGATGATTCTTGTTGGAGATCCACATGAACATATCACCATTTTCATATGCTGCAACACACAGAGAGAGAGAGAGAGAGAGCGAGAGAGAGAGAAAGAGATATGTGTATATATATATGGGTTTATTAAAATCAGGGGCAAAGAGGGCTTTAAGACATGGATTTACCGAAATACCCTCAGGTGGGATGCACGTGAGTGGGATTTAGTGGCACATTCTCACGCCGTTCGAAATTTAGACTGAAACAGACAACTTTTTTAAAAGTTGGTATTCAAGTGGAGACAAAATAAACATTGGTACTTAAGTGGAGTCAATTTGTAAAACACGGGGACCAAAACCGAGATTAACTCTAAAAAATAATTATAACTCAACTGATGAATCTATAATAATCCACTTGGGTAAAAATAGATAGTTAGATAGGAAAAAAATATCAATTGATTTTACTAATAAATCAGCATATAATAAAACTATTTTTATATACAAAAAAAGAATAATAAAAGAGTATATTTGTCCCTCTATAGCACATATTCATAAATTTTTTTTAACGTCTCTCCTATTATATGATGATATTAATAGTAATGATATAGATAACAATAAAAATTAAAAATATATATGATTTAAGATATTAAATTGCAATGATATATAGGTTATTATTTTGTTTTTGAATCAATTATAATATATAATGATTTTATTAATCTGATTTAACCCATGTAATTATCTAGTAAAATACATTGTTAAATTTTGTTCAACACAATTGAAACTACTAGCTGTCAAAATTTGTATAAACTTACAAGCATAGAATAGAATGTGTATAAAAACAAATAATCAAAATACAAAGAAACAAGCACCCTTATCTTGTTTTTCCACCATACAACACCACACCATCAATCCACTGGTGTTCCAAAATGGCAAGTTTCCACCCTCACACCCTACTTCACATTAACACAAATGGCTACCACAGCCTGCTCTTACCATTCAGCCCTTCTACCTTCTTCACACCACCACCATAATCCGCTAGTAAAGACCACAGTTTCAACTACAAAGCAGGGACTTATAAAAACTAAGTATCATAAGGGAGCCATAAAATGTGCTCGAGAGTTTTCGGACTTCATTGGAGGGGATCTTCTAAAGCCTGATCTTGGTAAGTGGCTATCGGATGTCGAAGAACACAAAGCCATTGCCATATATTCTCCTCATGAAGGAGGTTATGAGGGCCGGTATCTTAACAGGCTTAGGTACCAAGGGTATCGGTTTTTGGACCTATCGGCTCGGGGTCTAGGTGACCCGGAGACTACGTTAACTAAGCTTCATCCAGTTTGTCCTGTGAGTTTTTGGTTATGTGTGTTACTGTCACTTGAATTCTTTCAAGTTTTCAATGTACTATGTGAAACGTACTTTTTATATGTAATGCAGGCTCATATAGGAAAGCAACCGATTGCGAGGTGGTATTTTCCACCGGAGGTTGATTATCGCCTCTCGTTGCTTCCTCCAGATGCTAAAGGTCTTGTGGTCTGGATCCTAGAAGCCAAGGTTTGAACACAAAATTATGTTATATGTTGTATTTAGAGATATGTTTCATCTTATATATTGGGTCAAATTGCACCCACAGTATATTTTAATGAATACAACATCATAACTTTTTGATACAACAAATTCGTTATATTACGGGTTGTAAGATATAGTTTTGTTTATCATACTAATATACTTGCTATTTCAGAAAGAAAGATGGAATGAAATGTTTTGGTGAAAAACAACTCAAAACTGGCTTGTCTTGATTTATACAAAATGCTTGTTTGACCCGTTAACCAACATGCCTGACCCTGCATAGAGCATGAAAACAAGCCCATTTACTGCTTTTCATTGCTGCAGGTTCTCTCCAAAGCAGAACTACAGTTTCTGGCACTGCTTCCTACCCTCCGGCCCAAAGTCAGGGTGATCGCAGAATGCGGCAATTGGTAAGCCATTTTAGTAAATTTGTTGCAGCCCTGCATGTGGTCTGTAACCAATACTAATTACTAACCCCAGCCCAGTGTGGTTTGTAGTCCCAGAGTTGATTCCTAAGAATATGACCATAAACAGGTTAGCTTAAACTGTAGCCGCCCCATTTGTAGGTTGTAAATAGAGATGGTTTGGTCCATTTTGGGTAACGGGTAAAAATGGATTCCGGATTATAAATATCATTTTTAGTAATGGTTGAAAGAGCTTAGGTCCTCATGTGGACATCCTAGTTGTAAATGGTGTACTCCCCTTACCAACTAATTAGGGTTTGATGGTGAGATGAGTACTTGATAGGAGTAGTTTACTTGTCAGTAAAAAAAATTCAACTGTTTTTTAATATAGCAGGTGCATTTAATATAACTATATAGCTAGATCTATGAATGGCACAATTTGGATGGTTGTAGGTATTATACACATGGTGGGTGATTTTCAACTCATTGAACCCATTCTCCTTTATCTTTTTATGATAAAACAAACCCAAATCAACCCATTCTCATGTAATTTGGTTAAAATTGACACCTTTGGTGCTGTTGGTAGTACATGACCACTATTTTAGGTTATTTTAATACTTGGCTGCATTAGTTAGAATCATTTTTTTTTAATTTGGATGTCTTTTGATTGTTTGATAAGTTTTTATCTTCACTGTGGCAAAACTTGCAGGAGAAAATTTGTTTGGACACCACTCAAAGACATTGCAGGATTAACAGCAAATGAAGCAGTATGAGATAGTTTTTCCACTCAAAATCAAGCAGTTAATAAACCCTGAAATTCATTGTTCAAGATGAGCACCATGCATATACACAGAAAGTTATGAAGACGCGGTTTATACTGCCAATGATTATTTCTTAAACTCGTGTAAATTTAACATTATATTATATCAATGCCTGCAATCATATACTAGCGCAATAAGGATATAAAGCATTATAATTAAGAGGAAACCATATGTTATGCTGAGTTGAAATTGTTATCTTGTTACCTTTAATTCCCATCCTCTACGACAGAATATTAGACCTTAATTGTTTAAACTTGTTAGGTTAATTATCTATTTAGTATTGTTGGGTCAAAGAACAATTTAGTTTGTATTGTATTGTGTTTTGGTTGTAGACAAAAGTCATATCCGGTTTGGGCGTAGGCCACTGAATGGGTCAAATCCGGTCCATATGATTGATTCGATGCACTTGGCGGGTGTTAAACCCCTCAACGTAAACTGTAAGCAGCAGCAAGTCACCAAGAAGCACCCATACGGCTAGTGTGGTGATTCTAGTTCGGTGTATGAACAGAATGGAATCACTTAGAGTCTCACAATGCTAGAAACTGGCCAGAGTACGGCGATAAATGGCAAGAAGGCGATTACTCCAGGGTCACTATTTAATCTGAAACTAAGAGTTGTCAAGGTGATTCAGAGAGCAACAGAGTTCAAACAGAGGGGTACTCAAGGCAAATTTGGACGTTTCAATACGGGTAGCAGCGGGCAGAATCAGAAGGATGATTAACGCTTCATGTGTCATGAGTTGGCCATATCGTGAGCCTAGCGTAGCCGAACCGAACCGAACCAAACCGACATTTGCTCATCCTTGACTAGTTTACAAATAAAACCGAGCAGATCAACAAATTTAAAACCGAGCCAAAAATCGAACAATCATTTTCGAGCATTAATTTTCCAAGCCGTTGTGGAGGGAGCAGCAAGCGATTGTCATAACCCTACTGTCTAGCGTGTCATCTGGTTTTATTTTGCGGAGATAGATAGTGAAAATGTTTAGTCTTAAGTTTTTATCCTTAAAAGCAAGCTCATTTCATAGCATAATAATTTTCATGAATAACCTTATGATCAATAATGAGGTGGAAGTTCGACGTAACTAGGGAGAGAACGGGAGGCAATAAGCAGATTTTTCGAGTCAAATGGTTGTAACTTAACGGCTTAGGATTTTACTTTAGATATACTGTTAGATATATTATTACATTGATTGCTCTAATTTGAATTGATGGGGCAATTGGGGCAAATCCAACATAATGGTATATATAAAACTATAAATATAAATGTGTGTCTATGGTTCCAATGAAAAGCGTATTCATAAGTGAAAACCATGAAAACCAATATTTAACCCTTGATCAAACTTAATCAATGGTTACTATTGATAGTGACAATTTTATAAATAATATGTAACTAATAGCCTTAATAAACCCTATAAGCATACGTATTTTGAGAATATTAATTTTCATAACCTCTTTACTAATCACTCTTCTCCCTCCTCTATCCTAATTAATTCTTCTCTTTTTTCTTTTCTCATTTTTGAACGACTCATCTCTCCTATCAAGACAAGCTATATTACGTATAGGTAACCCAAGTTCAACTGGTTTGGTGTCACTATGTCATATATACATAACCCAAGCTTAATTAATTTCCAGATATAGTTACATATATGTAACTTATCAAGTTTAAGTGACAGTTAAAAACACAAAATCTAAATTTTGATTAAAAAAATATTTAGTTACATATATGTAGCTTATAGTTACATAGAAGTAACCCATGTATCAAGAAGTACTGAAAACATATGTAAATTAAAAGACTAAAATGACATAAAATACATACTTTTACTAGAACCATGAGGTGAAATCAGGTTGCAAACAATGCAAATGCAAAAAATTAAAATGTCACCAAACATCAATGATACTTATACGTGGGAATAATGTAACGTATAAGTAGCAACAACGGTGGGGTGTAGAGGCCTACCATTAAAACTAATTCTGAAGAGGAAAAAGACGTAGCTTGTGGTTTATATAATTTCTTAGATTTAATGAGAGTGATAATAAGGTACTTTTTATTAAAAAATAATTAAATAAAGAGAGAAATCATATGTTTTAAAAATGCCAAAGTTAAAAAAAATTGCAAAACTTAACTTATTAGCCTTCTAAATAAAAATAAAAAATTTAAAAAGAATTTAATTGGTTGAAAGGTGTTTCATGGTTTCAGTTATAATTATGGTTTTCATTTGCTCATGTTTGGCTCCTTTACAAACCGAACCAAGCCGATTGGCTCGTTAACAAAATGAGTTTAAAATCAAACGAGCATTTTTCGAGTGAGTGTCGAGCGTCGAGTGATATGGACAGCCTATGCCTATGTAAGCTTACTTATTTCCAAAAATGCAACAACCCAGATGATTACCTTGACAAAATGATAGATTAAGTTAACTGGAACAATATCTTGCTAGTGGATCCGTCATATAAGCTTCAAATGATTGGGGAGCAAAAATGATTTTGTTTTCATCCAAGTGACTGGGGGAGTGAAAATGTCCATGAATGATAAGATGAAAACGATCCATGTGTTTGTTGTGTTTCTAAGATGAGCAAAAACGTTCTAAGTTTGAAATAATTAGTACATCATGGAATTAGAGTAATATGTGAAGGAGATAAATGTTTGAAAAGAAAAGAAAGTTGGTTAGGGTGTTCAAGAACATGTCAAAAGAGGATCTTGAAAGGGACTTCTTGGAAAAGTTTTATGCCAACTTAATGATTCTACAACATAACCACCTAAAGAAGTTGGTATACTACATCATGAGGAGGAAGACATTGATTGAAGAGTTGGGTGGATAAAGTTTACTATTGGCCTACTTGAAAAAATATTAAAAGTTTCAAACTATTCCAATAAATGGTAGGTTAATGTGCCCAAAGTCCCAAAAAACAAGAAAGAGATCAGCAACTGAGATGAAGAGTGTTACATTTGTTGGATTATATTTGAACATTATCAACAACCCAATCATTAAAGATAGCAACCTACGGCAGGCCTACACCACCATACTTAACACCGTTAGTTAGTTATAGTTAGTTTGGTATTTATCGTTAATGTTAGTTACAGTTAACTAACTGTCATATTGTAAGGGTATAAATACCCATAATCACATTGTAATAAAACTAATCCTTTCAATAAAAGTACCAACTCTCTATTCTTGACTCTTACGATTCCTAAGCATAAATTCAATACAATTTAAACTACAATTGGTATCAGAGCGTGATGCTCTTGGGAACACCCTGTAAAGAATAAACTGAGTGAAACGATTGTGGAAGGAAGAAGATCGAGCGACTCGATCGTGTAGACAAAAAAGGACAAGACTACTATTGCGTATCTGTTTCAAGCATTACTGAAGGATCTGACATTCCAAGTCTCAAAATTTAAAAACCCCAAGACAAATATGGGATGTATTAAAGACTACATATATGGGAGTAGACCGAGTGCAAAAGAAAAAAAATTCAAAGTCTACGTTTAGAATTTGAAATGATGAAAATGAAAGATAATGAGACAATTGATGAATTTGATAGAAGACTAGATAGTATCGCATCAAAAGCTAATAATCTTGGGTCGAATTTCGATAATGCGATGTTGGTACAGAAAATTTTAAATTCATTACCCAAACGATTCTCACAAATAGTTTGAAGGACCATTGAAGGGTGGTCAATGTAACTGTTTCATAAGGTGGAGAGACTTAGAACACTTAGCAGATCAAATAGGGAACCGGTTAGGATGAAACAAAGAACACAACTAAAAGAACAAGAACAAAATAATATGGTTTACAAGAATATTGTATATTGCTCTCAAGTTCTTACAAGTGTTACAAAGCTTAATTCAAAAATAAACATACTTGAGATACTTTATACTACATCCAACAGCCAGCCATACTTTGAAGGCCAGCTGGAAACACTAATCTAGACAACAACATCAATGTAGAGTCAAACAGGCAGATTACCTTTTCGACTAGTGACTATGACATGCCATAGCTCACATCCTTATCTAATACAAAAAGGATAAAAGTATATAATTGAAAAGTTACAGACTCAACACCTTCATCTACAGTTGACAAAAGCATGGACTTTTCATCAAACCATGTTGGTTAGCGAGTCTTCAGAAATGGCAGTGAAAAGGTGGTTCAGCTTTTGTCAAAAGTAAGTCAGAGAAAGCATGTCTTCTTTGTCTTTGGAAGACTTTATCTTTGAAGCTTCGGAAGACTTCATCTTGGGCTTCGGAAGAATTGGTCTTTTGGCTTCGGAAGATTTGATACTTAGCATGATTCACTAAGTTATATCAAATCTTCCAATGTACATTCCTAGTACTTCATATGTGCATGCTGAGAGCTCTTTGATTGTTCTTTGTTTGCATCAGCCTTTACGTGTATTCCTTACAAACTCCCCCTAGGCTGATGCTACCAAAACTAAAGAGACCTTTGACAGGATCAGTGATCTAAGTTTGATCAATTAGAGTTGAATCGCAGCGGAATTAGAACAAGAATTAGACAAATATAGCAAGAACACAATAGATATTCAATGGAACAGTACACGGTTATAGAGAAAGAAGGTTTTCTGCAAAAGGGATAATATCATTCATGCACAAATGCTTCGGTATATCCGCCGCTAAGCTTCGCACAGCCGCTAAGCTTCGCAGGTTACAATTAGGTCAACATTCCTTATATAAAGGAATGTGACGTCTGCTGATGTCACTTGATAGTGACATTTAACAGAATTATTACAAACAACTAAAAGTAAGCAAACTACTGAGAATGTTCACAACAACTGAGAACATCTCAGAGTATGCTAAGTACAAGATGAAACTAAAACTACTGAAACTACAAGTACTGATTACAAGAAACATAAAACTACTGATTACAAAAGAATTAAAAGGAAAATATAACTACTGAAAGGAAACCATCACAACTACTGAAGAGGTCTTCTTCAGCTGTTGTGACAACATCTGAAACTTGGTCTTCAGTCTTTGTCTTCAGCTTTTGTCTTCAGACTTTGTCTTCAGTTCTTTAGCTTCAGACTTTGTCTTCAGCTTTTTCACTTCGGACTTTGTCTTCAGGCCTTGTTATCAGTTGATGTCTTCAGTTGTTGCAGACTACTTCAGTTGTTGTAATGTCTGTGGGACTTAAAGGTTTTTCTGATCAGGCTCATTGGTTCTTTTGGTCCAACAAACTCCCCCTGAACCAATGCAGCCAAAACCTTTAAGCTTATTGAGGTCCCACTTATTCTTGGTAGAAATACTCTCTTGATCAGCTTCAGAGATATCAGATAAGCACAGGCCAGGGAACAGGTTTCAGTAGATGTGAATGTCAAAGGATGGAAGGGAACTCTGTCTTGGGGAACTGGACACAGAGCTGTTATCCCAACCATGAAACCTACTTCCCATTGATGAGTCTATAAGACTCTCTCACGTAGGCCTCAAGGAGAACAACTTGTTCCTCCTTAGTGAGTTCTTCTGCTTCTCCTTCGAAGAAGAACTCTGGGCCATAGTACTCTGATAGGTACTTTACTGTCTTTCCATTTTTCAACTCAACAGTTGTTATCTCTCTGTAAGCAAATTCATCTGAGTGAGTCCCTTCTAATAACAACTGGAGTTCATTTTTCTTGATCTCTTCGAGCCTCTTGTATAACAACCCCTTCTTGACCATTTTGTTCTCCATTAGAGTTTGAGGGGTCATCTTTGACTTGTAGGCTCTCTTGAAGTCTTCAAGTATCTCCCAGGGTGAGACTACAATGGCCAACATAATAACAGCATCTATGGTCTTTCTCACTTGGCCATTGTATATACTTGGTATGGATTTCTTATGAATTCTAGAACTAACCCTGGGGTCTGGCCAAATCCTTACTCTCTCCTTTTGATATTGAAAGGTATGCCTGAGAGCATACAACCTTTGAGCGTGTTTCTTCATGGCTTGTATAGATGATGACTGAGGAAACTCTTTGTCAACCATCTTCAAAAGTTGCTCATCGTGCTGTTTCTGCTGTTCTTCTTCTTCAATCTTAACTTTCACCATTTGCCTCTGAAAGTCTGGTGTGATCATTTGTTGACTTCTGGGCTCAGGTATTTTTAGAACAGCAGAGATTGGCAGACTGTCTTCTTCATCATCATCTTCTTCTTCTTCTTCCATCCTCAACACCCTTCTCCTCCTTCTGGGTGCATCATTGGATGTGGTTTGAGGTGGTTTTTGGGTTAAGGGAGTTGGTTTTGAGGGTTGAGTTGGTTTAAGTTTAGGTTTAGGGATTGGTTTGGAGAGTTGTGGGGTTGGCTGTTTTTGAGTGGGAGTTTGGGAAGGCTGATCTAGCATTTTTGTGGTAAGTTTGGCTTTGGAAAGCTTGGCCATATCAGTTCTCTTCCCAGCACCTGCTTCATCTAAGGCTTCGATAATCAACCCCTTATTGAATGCTTCAAAAGCACAGATTCTAGTGGTTATTGCCAGAATACTGTCTCTGGTCCATGATTTAATCTCAATTAATGATCTTGCCAAGTATTTTGCAATAAACCTGATCATTATCTCCAACCTCTCCCTTTCCATCACACTGTAACTGGCCCATCTCTCTTGTATATTTTTAATCTCCAGCCTTCTGATCTCAGTGTCTAATGTAGCTGTATCAAAGCCTTGTCTGAAGAGTTGGTCTATTATTCTGTCCATTGATCTGCTGTGAGCTTCATCAGCTTCTTTAACCAGATCTTCCAATGATTTCTCTTCATCAGGCTTTTAAGTTTCGGCACTTTTCTTTCTCTTGTATGTGATCAGCTGTTTTTCCTTTTCTAACTCCTTTTCTTTCTCTTGTTGTTTCTTATCTTCCACTCTCTTTCTCTTTCTTTCTTTCACTGCCTTAGACTCCCCTTTTTGGGTGCATTGGGTTCAGGGGTTTGAATGGCAGAAAGCTTCTTTTGTACAGCATCATCAACAAGTGTTTGTAGATTTGAGGAGATCCTCTCATCAATGGCTTTATGCACAATCTCATTGATGATGGGAGTGATGAGAGGTAAGGAATGCTGAAAGGTAGCAACCATCTGCTCAGAGGGGTTCTGTCCCTGAGAGGTGGTGCCAAAAGCAGTGGCTGGTGGCTCAGTTGAGTGTAGTGGCTGAGTGTTTGGTGAACCTTCAGATGAAGGTGCCATCTGTGGGTTTATTGGGGCAGATGGACTTTGATCCTGAGACATTTTGGCAAGCAGTTCTTTGAGTCTGCTCACCTCAGCCTCAAGGATTGTGTTATGGGCTAAGACATCGAAGAAAAAGCCCAGGTCATCATCAGTATTTGCTGAATCACCTGACCTCCTGATTGAATTAGGATGTACATGCCCTGAGTGTAGATCAGTTGTAGCATGTGCCCCTTGTTCTTGGTTCTGGGGACTTCCTGCCTCAGGACTGAGTCCTTCATCGGCAGTTGCCTCTGGTGAGGTCTTAGAGATGTTACCAACTGCATCCTGTTCATTTGCTGAATCAGTAGAAGTGGCAGCCTCACCAGATGTTCTAACCTCCTCCTCTACATGGGGAGATTGAACATTATAACCCCTGTGCTGTGGGTTATCAGCAGCATTTTGGTCCTCTTCCTCAGCTGTTGAGGTTCTCCCCATTATAATTGGTTTCTGGGGAGGAGGAGAGGAATGCAACTGACTCAGCACTTGTGCAACTATAATGGTTGGGCTTTGAGGGGCGGTTGCATTTGGAGATAGGTTTGAAGCAGATTGCACCCGGGGTGACTGGTGCTCTTCAATGGTAACCTTCTCAATTGAGATAGGTTCAAGCATTGTGGTATCCCCAATTATGGTTGCATCAGGATCCTGTTGAGAGGATGCCTGAGCGGCTAGGGCTGGTGGAGTCTTTGACACTACTGGGGGGTTAGAACCAGTAAGTGTTTCCTGTATTGGTGGTACAGGGGCATCCTCAGGGGACTCATCTCCCTGAGTAGCCTTTTTGGGCTTTTTGGTGTTGGGTTTGGTGGGGACTTTGGATCTGGAAGTGGAGGCTGTGGGTTCCCGCTACTTGGGTTTTAGCAGCCGGGCAGCCCCTTTCAGTGTAGGGTCAGAGTTGTGCCTGGAGTATACTTCAGGCAATACAGCCGGAGCAGGGACTCCAAGGCCAACAAGGCCGTCTGATTTTAGCTGATTTAAAATTATGGCCATGAGAAACCTGGGATATAATATCCATCTGTTTGCCACAGGTTTCAAAGCCAGATCCTTTAGTTCCATGAAAACTATCTCAGAAAAATTTAGATTTTGTCGTTCAAAGATAGAGTATAATACCTGTGATAGAATCAAGACCATTCCCTTCATCATCAGTTGGTTAGGATTACTCAGACTCTCAAAGTATCTCCTCATGTCATAGAGATCATGTAGAGGGAGATCAAGAATGTTTTGCTAGAAGTAAATTTCTTGACCTCCTTGATCTCTAGTGACATACCATCTGTTTGGGTTAGTAGCAAACACCCAAGGCAAGATGAGTCTCTCAGCAGCAAGAGGCTCTACTATGAGTAGACTTTATTGACCAGCCTCTTCTTGAGCACCCGTAGGATGTTCTGACCCATCCTGAGGTGCAGAGGTGGATGCCTTGGACTTCTTCTTCTTCTTATCCCCTCTTATGGCCATCCTTTTCCTCTTTTTATACTTTAACTGAGAGGAATGGCCTGCGATACTAGATTGTTCTTGTTTGTCCTTCTTAGTAGGGTCCTTGTCCTTCATAGGTTTATAAGGAGAAGGATCCGGATCCTACTGTGGATTAGAAGATGAAGCTGGCTGTGATACAACACTAGGTCCAAGTTGTGTTGTCTCCTGGGGTTCACCTTGATCTCATCTTCAGGTGCAGCTTGAGTTAATGGAGAATGCAAGTCAACCAACTTACCCCTTTTGATCTTCTATTTGATCACTCTAATATGCTAATCCATAGTAGATAGAGAAATTTGACCAAGTCTCCTTTCGGAGAATCCATACAGCTTCAAGAAGCTCACCATCTCTTGTCTATCAGTAGAAATTTTCAGATTTGCTCTGATAGTGGCTCTTGACCTTGTAACCTCTTCCCTTATCATCCTCTTAGCAGCTTTTTGCTCTTTAGCACTTGTTGAGAAAGCTGCTTGAGGTATTCAAACTTAATGTATTCATATGGTAAGGGAAGAAGGTTTGCTGTCTGATAGAGACTTATGGCACTCAGGTAGGTTATCATGTTTTGCCTATCTTTTTCCCTACCTACCTGAGTTTGTTGCTCAGTAGCCACAGCCTCTGCCTCAGGACTTTCCTAAACTGGGGAGAGGGTAGGAGCTTTGTAAAGTCTTTTTTTCATGCTTTCTTTCTTGATCTTGAGGATCCTCAGCTTCCTTCCTATCCTTTTACACTTTCATGTCAGCTAGTTCATTTAGGTCATCCAAGAGGAGAGAGATGATTTCATCAATACTGTAGTTCCTGGACCCCAAATAGTTCAATATGGCTACCCTTAACTCATCATCTTAAGTGCTTAGCCTTGGAGCAACCCTGATTGCAGCTTCCATGAAGCCAGGGTTCCCACTTGAACTCTCTCCCCTTGCCTTCCTCTTCCTTTCTCTCTTCTGCTCCTCAATCTCCTCGGTGGTCATTTTCCTCTTCCCTTTGTCACTCACAGGCTTGTGTGATTTAGGGTTAAGAGAGCTTTGGCCTTTATTGCTTGGTGTTGCACTTGAGCTCTGGCCAGAGAGAGGCTGTGAGACACCTTCACCAGCTGGTGCCTCACAGAGGGTAATTGGTGTTGAAGTAGTTCCTGTCTCAAGGTTCATAGGCTCAACTACTAGGCCTTCAGCCAAGGTTTCCCCTTTGAAGCTAATCTTAGGGTCCACCTCAGCATCTAGTTGACCAACAGTCTTGCCTGCTAGCCTCTATCTATATAATTTGGATCTCAGCTTGAACTCTTCAAGCACCTATCTTGAATCCTATTAGCTAATCTTGCAGCTTGCCTGATTTGACTTGGGTTGGCAAGTGGGAGGTCAACTAAATAGGTGCTCTCAAAGTATCTCAGGTTGTAGAAGTCGAAGATTTCTTATTGTCCCTGAGACCAAGAGATTACCATGGCTCTCCTTTCAGCATCATACCTCCATCCCACTATTGGATTATCAGCAGGGTGAGATGGAGTAGGCATTGCCCTTGGTATACCCTCCTTAAACAAGCTTTGAATGAATGAGTCCATATCAATATGGACCTGAGGAGGTTGTTGAGTATGAAAAACTACAAGTGAGGGTGGTGAGTCCTCCATGTCCAGACTCTGAGAGGAACTCCTAGGTTCTGTGATTGTAGGTAGGATGTTCTCCCCCTTTTTGGTAGCATCACCCTCTTGCATAGGGGAGCTAAGGGTTAGGTCCACCATATCCACAGGTTCTTGTGGGCCTGATTGAGTCCTCTTGATAGGTCTCTCAGCTAACTTACCCTTAAGATCAGTGATCTCAAGGTGCTGGTCATTGACCCTTCTTTGTAAGGTAGCCACCTAAGATTCCAGGTGACTTACCTTTGAAACTAAATAAGTGCATGTTTTTTATAGTTGTTGCACCTTTAGTTGAAGACTCCCTTTATCTTCATAAGAAGAATCATTGGGGATGAGAGAATATGACCATAGTCTTTTTCTTTACCACCAGCTAGTGGTTCTTGGCTGTTGGATTTCCCCTGCACCATAACAGCTTCAAGAGAAGTGTCAATGAGCTAGGTTGCCATGATTGAGTTCTTAATGATGTAGTCACTTGCAAAAGTGAGAACCTCTTCCATATGGACTTCCTGAACATGTTCAGGGAGGTCCACCTCAGTTATGGGTGGATGATGTGGGCTAGAGATAGGTGATTCAGGAGCACTCATCTCTCCTTGAGCAGGGGCGGAGAAGAGAGACTCATGGTACTCACTAAAACCTATATCCTCATCATCATAGAATTCTAGGTTGGGGATTGGTTGGTTTAGGTCTAAAGGCTGGGGATGGTAGATTTTCCCTGAAGGTTGATCACTAGAGTTTTGAGACTTAGAGTGAAGGCTTAAGGGTAGGGTAATGAGCTCATTAGGCTTAGCATGAGGAACCTCAACACTGATCATAGAAGTAATGGGAGTGGTTTGCTCCTCAGGAGATATAGGAGCTCTTGTTTCTACTTCTTCCTGCATGGGTGGTGATATAGGGGCCTGCTCAACCTGAGTAGACTGAGCAGGGGTTTGTTTGGATTTTCTTTGGTAGGTGATGGTGATTTATGGCTATGAGGGTGGAGCAGATGTAGGTGTGTGTTCAATATTAGCTGGTGTTACCAAGCTGTCACCTTAAGCAATGAGCTTTAATATTTTTGGGACTAGAGATGTTTGTACCCCTGAGAAGCTAACAATGGACTTTCTCATTGTCTTAAAGAAGTCGGGCTTCATCTGTCCTAGTTTAAGAGTGTTACCTGTTCCCCTTAACTGTGAGCCCAGTTCACAGTTAAAAATGTGTTGAACATATCTAGGGGAACATGTAATACTGTAAGAAGTCCAAGTTGGCAAGCAAGTTTGTATAAACAAACTATGAGTACTTGAACTTGACCCCTTGAACCATTTCATGGACTATGTAGGATAAGTCCTCAAGAATTTGGTCCCAACCTCCATGTTTATAGGACAAAGAATGAATGACCACATGGAGGAGGTACTTCCATTGGATGAAAACCATACCCTTTTTGAAGGTTCATACTGAGTAGTCCCTTTCTTAGCCCATCTGCCAAAATGAGCTGTTTATAGTAGATTTGGGGAAGGGCAAATCACCTTCTTCATCATCCAGCCTCAAATGAGTATTGATGGTGGCTGGAGTGAAGAAAATTATCTTCCCCTGCACTATGGTAGTTAGTGCCTTCTCACTGGTCCTCCAGAACTCTAAAAGTTGATCTTTATCATCCAGCCTCAAATGAGTTCTGTGCCTATGCTAGAATTTATAGGCACCTCAGATGTATCAGCTGAAGAATTTGTCATGGTTATGCTGACAGGATTTCCAACTGTAGGGCTAGTTACCACTAGAGCTGAAGTAGTTTGAACACTTTGTCTTCTCACCTCAAATCTTAGATCAGAATCTCCTGTTGATAGGGCACTTGTAGATCCTGAAACATCTTCACAAGATTTGTTAAAACAATTAGTAACTAAGTCAAGATCAAACAGCCAATCAGGACCAAAACCTTTCACACTGGGTGTGTGCTCATTGAATGTCACATTGGCTGATTACTCAACTACTCTAGTTCTAAAATTGTATACTCTATAAGCCATGGCTTGGGAAGAGTATCTAATAAAATGTCTATCATTTGATTTCTCAGCAAATTTTGCTATTTAATCCTTGGTATTCAAGATGGTGCAAGGACATCCAAATGATCTGAGAAAACCAATGAAAAGTCTCCTTTTGTGCCATAGTTCATAAGAAGTTTTACCATGAGTCTTGACTACTAAAACTCTGTTTTGCACATAGTAGGAAATATTGACTGTCACTGCCCAGAAGGTGATGGGCAGTTTAGAATCAGATAACATGGTTCTTGTAGCTTCAATAAGTGTCTTGTTTCTCCTGTCAGCAACACCGTTTTGCCGAGGAGTCCTGGGAGCACTATATTTTCTTGTAATACCCTTTTCATCATAAAATGCATCAAGGATTTGGTTCTTGAATTCAGTTCCTTAATCACATCTTATGATCGACATTGATTCTCAATTTTCATAATGAAGCTCTTCAAGATCTCAGGGGTCTCATCCTTAGTTCTAAGAAAGAAGACCCAAGTATATCTTGTGAAGTCATCTGTGATCACCAAACAATATAAGGACCTTCATAGATGTCACACCCCAACCTTAACGGCAGAAACGTCGAGATGTGAGGGTTAAGATTGTTCATGCCACACAATGCTAATTTTAAAATGACAATATTACTAAAGATCAATATTCATGACGTACAATAAAGAAATAGAGCAAGTTCAAACATCCAACAATACATAAGAAATTCAAAGTCACAAAATGATCAATGTCTTTTATTTTTGTCTAGGTCCAATCCTAGATGTATGTAAGTCTTCAAGGCATGCTAACAGTATCATTTCCTGAAACATGTTAAAATTAAAATGTCAACATAATGTTGGTGAGTTTTCCATAGTTTTCATACATAAATATATATAAAAGATGGCAATTCATGTCATAGGTTATTGAATAAAGTAACTAGGGATGGATGAACAAATGTAGCAATCAAACCTTGATAGATTACAAGATTACAAGATTAAACGATTAGCTAAGTGTACTTGGTTTAACACCAAGTAGGCTTGTCAAGCCCATAGATCTATGATGTCGCCAGGCTAGCAATAGTTAATGATTGTACATATTATAGTCATCACATGGTAATTACAAGAGTTCAACTAACCACGACAAATAAGAAGAATTGCCCCAGTGTTTAAAAAATTCAAACGAGTTTACAAGTGCATTTATCATAAGGTTAACATGTTTCACCCCAAAGTGTGAAAATATATAAAAGGGGTATGGAAAAACTCACTTGACTAATAAGGATAATAAATAAGAAGTCTTGTATAAGATGCCGAGGATTCGATTACGTTCAACCTAAATGGAACGTCGTAATAAGTTAATCATAGTGATTTTGGTGTTATATTTATAAATCATTTGTCCATGGTTTTCATGTTAATAAATAGATGTAAGTTATTATTATTTTGAGTAATTAAATAATTTAAATAAGAATTTTAATGTTTAGCATTATTAATAAAAGTTAAACTTTTATTATCAAATGGTCGTTATTTACTATTTAATAAAATAGTAATTTTATAGATTTAAAAGATTAAACTAATCATCACAATAAGTGTACATTCTAAATATATACGTATATTTATCTTCTTAAAATATATACAAACCAATTTTGTAACTAAATTTTATAACAATAAGAATTCATTAAATTAAAATTATTTAAAAATTAGATGAGATTTATTACAATTTCAAGTTGATAATAAATGGTATTTTATAACACTTCTTGTTTGTTTTATAATTTTTAAAATATAAGAATAAGAATTTCTAGGGTGAATTTCAAATAAAATGATTAAAAATGATTTTTATATAGTTAATAATAATATTTAGAATATTTCCTGAAATTTAAAAGTTAAATAAAACCTTTTAAAAAAATATTGGCAGAGGGGTGGGGTCGAACCAAGGACCTCCTGCCTAGCCTCCTTTGTTTTAAACCGGTTGGGCTAAGGCCCAACTGGAAATGAAATTTTATTTTTAAAAGCCTTTTTCCGGAAATTTCCCAAATTGGGTTCAAGAACCCTAGTTCGAAATCCGTCCAATTGAACCTCAATTCAAGGTTGAATCAGAAATTAACCTTGGGGCTTTTCTTCCCCATGAAACATCGACTCAAAGACACCCTTAATTACCTGTTTTATGTTGTTCTTGATGGTCTTATGTTCGGACAAGTCGCGACTGCTCTTGATTGAGTAATTCGATGAGTGTGTGTGTGTTTGATGAATTTGGGTGCTCAGATAGTGAAAAGGAGATGTTGAGAGCATTAGCCCTCTGTTTTCGATCGAATTGATGTTCAACGGCTATAACATATGGTCGGCCGTTTCAGGTTGTTTCGATTGAATGTAAGGCTGTTTCAGGTGCAATTGAACATCCTAATGACTTCGAAATAATTAGAGAAACGTTTATATTCATTTAGTTTCAATAATATAGCAATTTAATGTGCAAACGGGTTGAAACTTTAATGAGTTTCGGTTTCGAATTAATCATGGTCCTGAGCTAGAAACATGCTTAGTAACCGGTTAGTTAAAATTTTCAAGGTTGAAAATGGGTTGTTAATGGGTTTAAGGGCCGCCGGAGTTTGGCCGGAGAGCGGCCGGAGTAGTCGCCGGAAATATGGGGATGGGGGGTTGGGTTTTAAAATGTTACACATTTGGTCCCTGCGGTTTATGTTTTGTTAATTTAAAACCAAAGTTTAAGTTTCAATTTAAATTAATTACAGTTTAGCCCCTGTTATTTATATTTTTGTTATTTTATGTACAAGTCATATATTTACAAGTTTTTTAATTTATAAAACTTATTTTTCTTTTATTAATAATAATTTTAATACTTATTAACATTATTTTATCATTTTATTATTATTATTATTATTGTTATTATTAATTATCCTATTGTTTAATTACATCAAGAACTTACAAATGAAACCTCGTACTTGCATTAATAACCCAAAATAAATAACCCTTACAAGAGATAACGACGTTAAACAAACGTTAACTAGAAAAATACGAGAGGTCACAGTCTCCCCAACTTTAAGGAATTTCGTCCCGAAATTAAAGACAAGTCTAAGCAAAAAGATGAGGGTATTTCTTTCTCATATGATCCTCGTGTTCCCATGTGAACTCAGCTCCACGTTTGTTTTCCCAACGGACTTTGACGATCGGTGTAGTAGATGTACGGGTCTTCTTTAACGTTCGGTCCATGATCTCGACAGGTTTCTCAACGAAATGCAATGACTCGTCAATTTGGATTTCCTCCAAAGGGACATGCAAATTTTCATCAGCCAGGCATTTCCTCAGGTTTGAGACATGGAAGACAGGATGAACCCCGCTAAGTTCGGAAGGTAGTTCCAGTTTGTAAGCCACTTTCCCAATTCTTTTCAGAATCTTGAAAGGTCCTACAAAACGTGGGGCTAACTTACCCTTCTTTCCAAAGCGAACAACACCCTTCCATGGAGAGACTTTGAGAAGAACCATGTCGCCGACTTGAAATTCCAACGGTTTGCGTCTTTTATCGGCATAACTCTTTTGACGACTTCTAGCCACCTCAAGGTTATTTCGGATTTTGGAGACTTTGTCGGTCGTTTCTTGAATAAGTTCAGGACCAGTGATGAGATTCTCACCAATGTCAGTCCAACAGATCGGAGAACGGCATTTACGACCGTATAAAGCCTCGAATGGTGCCATCTTGATGCTCGAGTGATAACTATTGTTATACGAAAATTCCGCTAAAGGCAGATGCGTATCCCAGTCACCACCAAAATCAAGGACACAAAGACGCAGCAAGTCCTCAAGGGTTTGGATTGTTCGCTCAGTTTGACCGTCCATTTGAGGATGGTAAGCCGTGCTCAAATCTAGTTGAGTACCTAAAAGTTCTTGCATCGAAGACCAAAAGTGTGAAGTAAAACGAGCATCGCGATCGGAGATAATGTGCAACGGAACGCCATGACAACTCACAATTTCATCGATGTAAATACGAGCAAATATTGAAACCTTGTAAGTGTCTCGTATTGGTATGAAATGTGCCGTTTTGGTCAAACGGTCAACGATCACCCATATACTATCATGGCCACGGGAGGTACGTGGTAACTTGGTTATGAAATCCATGGATATGTGCTCCCATTTCCACATAGGGATTTCAGGTTGTTCAAGTAGCCCACTAGGCCGTTGATGTTCGACTTTGACTCTTGCACATGTGAGGCACCTAGAAACATAAGACACGATATCTTTCTTCATTCCCGGCCACCAATATTAGCCACGCAGATCCATGTACATCTTATTGGACCAGGGATGAATAGAATATCGGGTTTGATGAGCTTCGTTCATGATGAAGTGCCGGAGATTATCATGATTCGGGATCCAAATTCGATTTAGGAAATACCACATGCCATTCGGTTTTGTCTCCAGTTGTGACCGAACGTTAAATGCCAAATCTTCATCTTTCCCTTCTTCGGTTAACGCCGCTTGTTGAGCCTCGCGGGTGCAAAACTTGAGGTCACTATCAATCCTTATGTTTTGAAGCATGATAGTGGCCTCGTTAACATCCACATGAATCTCAGTGTCAAACTCCCCTAACGTGTCAAACCATTGCCTTCGATCTCGGATTTCTTGAAGCGAGACAGTCTTGTTGTGGATCTTACGACTCAGCGCGTCGGCTACAACATTCGTTTTTCCAGGATGATAGCGAATGTCACAGTCGTAGTCGTTAATTAGTTCAACCCAACATCTTTGTCTCATGTTGAGGTCCTTTTGATTAAACACGTGTTGGAGGCTCTTATGACCGGTGTAGACTATACATTGTGTCCCATAGAGATAATGCCGCCAGATTTTCAAAGCAAATACCACGGCACCAAGTTCGAGATCATGAGTTGTGTAGTTCACTTCATGAACCTTCAATTGCCTTGATGCGTAAGCTATGACTTTACCTCGTTGCATGAGAACACAACCAAGGCCTTGACTAGACGTGTCGCAATATACAGTGAAGTCATAGTTTCCATCGGGGAGAGTTAAGATAGGAGCATTACATAGTTTGTGTTTCAAAGTCTCGAATGCATCTTCCTGTTCGGGTCCCCACTCAAAAAGTCTATTCTTTTGAGTTAGCGTCGTAAGCGGTTTGGCAATCATCGAAAAGTTTGCAATGAACCTACGGTAATAACCCGCAAAACCTAGAAAAGAACGAACCTCTGTTGGGGTCGTGGGAACACACCAATTCTTCACGGCCTCTATTTTTGCAGGATCAACGTGAATTCCTTGGCTATTCACCACGTGTCCTAAGAATTGGACTTCTTCGAGCCAGAAATCACACTTGGAGAATTTGGCATATAATCGTTCCTTCTTCAAAAGATCGAGAACTTGACGTAAATGCGATTCATGATCTGCCTTTGTCTTGGAATAAATAAGAATGTCATCAATGAATACGATCATGAATTTATCCAAATACGGTTTAGATACTCGATTCATGATATCCATGAAGACAGCAGGTGCATTAGTCAAGCCAAAAGGCATAACCATGAACTCATAATGTCCATATCGAGTACGAAACGCGGTCTTTGGAATGTCGTTGTCGTGAACACGTAATTGATGATATCCAGAACGTAGATCGATCTTTGAGAATTGTGTAGCTCCTTGAAGTTGATCGAAGAGATCATCAATTCGAGGAGGAGGATATCGGTTCTTGATGTTGAGTTCTCGGTAGTCGATGCACATATGGAAAGAACCATCTTTCTTTTTCACAAACAGCACGAGTGCACCCCATGGTGAAGAGCTAGGTCGAATGAAACCCTTATCGGTCAACTCTTGCAGTTGACTAGCTAGTTCTTGCATTTCAGACGGTGCAAGACGATAAGGTGACTTAGCCACGGGATTCACACCAGGAATTAGATTGATTTTAAACTCAACTTCTCGAACGGGAGGTAACCCACTAAGATCATCGGGAAATACCTCAGGAAAATCTCGTACGACAGGGATATCCTTCAGTTCCTTCCCCTTGGCTTTCGTGTTGACTACGTACGCCATAAAAGCTATGTAGTTTTTACTTAAGCACTTTCGGGCCTTGATACAAGACATGAGTTTGAGTCCTTGGGATGATCTTCCCAAAGACCTTTAGGGTATCACCCGATGGTAAGGGAATTCGGATACACTTCTCGAAGCATATGATTTCCGCGTGTTGCTTGGCTAACCAATCCATGCTGATAATAATGTCAAAGCTCCCCAGTTGCATTGGAATAAGGTCGATAAGAAAGTCGTGCTCGTTAAAACTTAAGATACAATCGCGTATCACGACGCCGACTTCGATAGACTTGCCATCGGCTACTTCGACCGTAAAGGATCTTTCTAAATTAGAACGCGGCTTAGAAAGAATAGGCTCGAACTCTAAAGACACGAAACTCTTATCCGCACCTGAATCAAAAAGTACAGAAGCATATCTACTATTTACAAGATACATACCTGCTCAAGTAATAAACTATCATTGGCACATGGAAAGCAAACATGGATTGTACAAGATAAAATGACGATTAAAGGAAATTAACGACATACCATTCACCACATCGTTGTTGGCTTGAGCTTGGTTGTCATTGATATTGAAAGCCCTTCCTCGAGCCGGTGGCACAGTTCCCGCATTGCGAGGACATTATGGACGGAAATGTCCAGGTTTGCCACAGTTATAGCAGGCTCGATTAGTCACCAACGTAGCATTGTTTGGAGCACGAAGGCAAGTAGCCACTAGATGCCCATACTTCCCGCACAACGAGCAAACTCGACAAGGAGTGTTACTCGCATGATGGTACTTGCAGGTATTGCACTTTGGGTGCGGCCCAGTATAAGCCCTCGCCACGGGGGCTTGATTTGCAACGACAGCTTGCCTTTGAGGGGCATTTGGTGCTGTCACCACGTAATTACGAGCCCGTGTGAACTTGCGCTTCTTGCCTTTGAAAGAGGACTCGGCCTTCACCTCCTTTGTAGCCTCAGGGGAGTCACCTTCACAACAGTCTTGGCACCTTTCACCGTCAAAGTACCAGCCCTAATATGGTTTTCAATGAGCTGGGCGGTGATATTAATCGCCTCCTCCAAAGTTGTGGGCCTACTACCCACCACGACATCTTGAATTTGTGGTGGTACCCCCTTAATAAACTTCTCGATGTTGCAGGGCACGGTATCCACCATGTGAGGTAGGAGCATGCTCAGTTCATGATGCCGGGTGGAATAAGCCAATTGGTTGCCAATATCTTGCTTGAGGTTCCAGAATTCTTCCTCTAGCTTTTGTAATTCATTCCTCGGGCAGAACTTTTGGATCATTATGTCCTTAAATTCTTCCCAAGGCAACACCAAGGCAACTTCAGTCCCCCGGTTCCTTTTCTCACTATTCCACCACATGAGTGCTCGTTGTTGAAGGACACTTGTAGCATAGCGGACCTTGAGTTCATCGGGACACTCGCTGACGATAAACGTATTTTCCATACTTTTGAACCACTCGAGAAGTCCAGTGGCTCCTTCTTTTCCACTAAAGTTAGTGGGTTTGCACGAGTTGAAATGCTTGAATGTGCAGGTGCGGTTATATCCACCTTGGTTGTTGCTATTTTCCCCTTGACCATTGTTGTCACCACCACCATTGTTTCCATTGGTGTTGTTGTTGTTGGCCATTAAGGTGCTGCTAAGTTCAGCAACCATTGTCGGAAGTACAACAGCCATTTGTCGGGCGATCATTGCAGCGAGTTTACGATCGGAGGTAGCACGCTTTCCTTGATGGCGAGACATTCTATAAGATAAATAAAGGAAATATTAGTATTCAGAAATAATCAGTTCAAAGAAAAACAATAATTTTAGATATTTTATATACAGCCAGGATGGTTCCATTTGGTACCATATAGCCAATAGGAACATGGACACGTCGAGGTGACTTAACCCCAATTACCTCGAGGAAGATGTGTATGTTGACCATAATTTAGCACTCATCCCAGAAATCTCCAGGTAAGCATAACAGGTCTCGCAATGAGATTTATACGAAATGCTTGCCTTAGCCCGAGGGCTTTTTGCCAGGAAATCCAGAATACAGATGTTTATGTGTCAGACACTTCCCTAAGGCTATCAGAATTAAAACCTCGAAGAGATTTTTTTTCAAGATTTAGACGTATCGTCCAAAGAATTTTCCACTCGATAAGATGCGTAGTTTTCCACACGTAGTCGAGAATAAGATTAAGAAAGGATTAGGAGCGGTAGAACATAGAGGCATAGGAAGTGGATTAGAAAGTTGGGGTTTACAAGGTTCAAGGCATATTCCTAAGGCACTATTGCTAAATGTAAACAAATATCACATAACGAATTGACCATGCTTCATAATAGGCATATAAGCATACTTATAAGATCATAGCAAATGTCATGTAAAGGGTCCCTAGTTTAACCATAGTTTAGGCCACCATTTCTAATAACCTAAATCCCTATAGTTATGGGCTTTGATACCAATCTGTCACACCCCAACCTTAACGGCGGAAATGTCAAGATGTGAGGGTTAAGATTGTTCATGCCACACAACGCTAATTTTAAAATGACAATATTATTAAAGATCAATATTCATGACGTACAATAAAGAAATAGAGCAAGTTAAAACATCCAACAATACATAAGAAATTCAAAGTCACAAAATGATCACTGTCTTTTATTTTAGTCTAGGTCCAATCCTAGATGTATGTAAGTCTTCAAGGCATGCTAACAGTATCATTTCCTGAAACATGTTAAAATAAAAAGGTCAACATAATGTTGGTGAGTTTTCCATAGTGTTCATACATAAATATATATAAAAGATGGCAATTCATGTCATAGGTTATTGAATAAAGTAACTAGGGATGGATGATAAAATATAGCAATCAAACCTTGACAGATTACAAGATTACAAGATTACAAGATTAAACGATTAGCTAAGTGTACTTGGTTTAACACCAAGTAGGCTTGTCAGGCCCATAGATCTATGATGTCGTCAGGCTAGCAATAGTTAATGATTGTACATATTATAGTCATCACATGGTAATTACAAGAGTTCAACTAACCACGGCAAATAAGAAGAATTGCCCAAGTGTTTACAAGATTCAAACGAGTTTACAAGTGCATTTATCATAAGGTTAACATGTTTCACCCCAAAGTGTGAAAATATATAAAAGGGGTATGGAAAACTCACTTGACTAATAAGGATAGCAAATAAGAAGTCTTGTATAAGATGTCGAGGATTCAATTACGTTCAACCTAAATGGAACGTCGTAATAAGTTAATCATAGTGATTTTGGCGTTATATTTATAAATCATTTGGTCATGGTTTTCATGTTAATAAATAGATGTAAGTTATTATTATTTTGGGTAATTAAATAATTTAAATAAGAATTTAATATTTAGCATTATTAATAAAAGTTAAACTTTTATTATCAAATGGTCGTTATTTACTATTTAATAAAATAGAAATTTTATAGAATTAAAAGATTAAACTAATCATCACAATAAGAATTCATTAAATTAAAATTATTTAAAAATTAGATGAGATTTATTACAATTTCAAGTTGATAATAGATGGTATTTTATAACACTTCTTGTTTGTTTTATAATTTTTAAAATATGAGAATAAGAATTTCTAGGGTGAATTTCAAATAAAATGATTAAAAATGATTTTTATATAGTTAATAATAATATTTAGAATATTTCCTGAAATTTAAAAGTTAAATAAAACCTTTTAAAAAAATATTGGCAGGGGGCCGGGGTCGAACCAGGGACCTCCTGCCTAGCCTCCTTTGTTTTAAACTGGTTGGACTAAGGCCCAACTGTTGTTATGAAATGAAATTTTATTTTTAAAAGGCTTTTTCCGGAAATTTCCCAAATTGGGTTCAAGAACCCTAGTTCGAAATCCGTCCAATTGAACCTCAATTCGAGGTTGAATCAGAAATTAAACTAGGGGCTTTTCTTCCCCATGTAAGATCGACTCAAAGACACCCTTAATTACCTTTTTTTTGTTGTTCTTGATGGTGTTATGTTCGGACAAGTCGCGAATGCTCTTGATTGAGTAATTCGATGAGTGTGTGTGTGTTTGATGAAATTGGGTGCTCAGATAGTGAAAAGGAGATGTCGAGAGCATTAGCCCTCTGTTTTATAGTGTTAATTTAGATCGAATTGATGTCCAACGGCTACAACATTATGGTCGGCCGTTTCAGGTTGTTTCGATTGAATGTAAGGCTGTTTCAGGTGCAATTGAACACCCTAATGACTTCGAAATAATTAGAGAAACGTTTATATTCGTTTAATTTCAATAATATAGCAATTTAATGTGCAAACGGGTTGAAACTTTAATGAGTTTCGGTTTCGAATCAAAAGCTTAATGAATTGTTGGTTAATTTCGAATTAATCATGGTCCTGAGCTCGAAACATGTTTAGTAACCGGTTAGTTAAAATTTTCAGGGTTGAAAATGGGTTGTTAATGGGTTTAAGGGCCGCCGGAGTTTGGCCGGAGACCGGCCGGAGTAGTCACCGAAAATACGGGGATGGGGGGTTGGGTTTTAAATTTTACACATTTGGTCCCTGCGGTTTATGTTTTGTTAATTTAAAACCATAGTTTAAGTTTCAATTTAAATTAATTACAGTTTAGCCCCTGTAATTTATATTTTTGTTATTTTATGTACTAGTCATATATTTACAAGTTTTTAAATTTATAAAACTTATTTTTCTTTTATCAATAATAATTTTAATACTTATTAACATTATTTTATCATTTTATTATTATTATTATTATTATTGTTATTATTAATTATCCTATTGTTTAATTACATCAAGAACTTACAAATGAAACCTCGTACTTGCATTAATAACCCAAAATAAATAACCCTTACAAGAGATAACGACGTTAAACAAACGTTAACTAGAAAAATACGAGAGGTCACAATAGACTCATTACACTTTTAGGGCCAAACAGATCCATATGTAATAAGTGTAGGGGAGTAGTGATGGAGTTCATTTCCTTTGGCTTGTGAGACACCTTGTGTTGCTTCCTTTCAGGCATGCAACACAATGGTCATCACTTGTAAAATATTTCTTTGGCATTCCAGTTACCAAATCATTTTTAATTAATTTATTCATGTTTCTTAAAGTTTACATAGCACATTCTTTTATGCTAGAGAAAAGACTCATCAGTATTAGCTTTAGATAGAAAGCAAGAAATTTCTTTTGAAGGGGATGTTTCCAGCAGATCCATCTTGTACATGTTCCCTTTCTTTGGGGCTTTGAGCGGAATATGTTCTTGAGGAATGACCACCCTAGGCTTGAGAACAATGCACTCATGCTCAGTAAAGAGCATGTTGTGTATCTGATCATAAAATTAGGATACACTTAAGAGATTGTACCTAAGCTCCTTAACAAAATTTACCTTCTCAATACTGAGCTTACCATTTATGACCCTGTCCCTTCCAGTAATGTAACCACCTAATTCTCCTCCAAAAGAAACTGGCCCTCCATCAATTTTCTCAATGTTCTAAAGCAAAGAGCTATTACCTGTCATGTGCCTGGAACAACCATTGTCAATGATCCATACATTCCCTTTGATCTTTAGTTGTTCCTGCACATAAAGAGATACCCAACCCTCTTTTGTCTTAGGCTTGTCAAAGTGAACTAAAGATAATGCAATAGTAATTAATCCTATATGCAAGCTTCCAGTGTTTGGATCGTACGCTCACTTTGACCATCGGTTTGTGGATGATACGCAGTGCTCATATCCAACCGCGTTCCCAATGATCGCTGCAAGGATTGCCAGAAATGAGAAGTGAACCGAGCATCATGATCAGATATGATAGATACTGGCACACCATGCCGAGAGACTATTTCCCTTAATTAAATCCTTGTCAACTTCTCCATTCGATCAGTCTCTTGGATTGCCAGGAAATGTGCGGATTTTGTTAAGCGATCTACTATAACCCAAATGGTATCGCACCCGCTGGGGAGTCCTCGGTAATTTTGTAATGAAGTCCATCGAGATTTGCTCCAATTTCCACACTGGAATTTCCGGTTACTGAAGTAAACCAGATGGTCTCTGGAATTCCACCTTAACTTTAGAACAAGTTAGGCATCTGCGTACGTAGGTGGCAATCTCAGCTTTCATGTTTGGCCACCAGTAGAACTCCTTCAGATCTTGATACATCTTGTCTGAACCCCAGATGAATTGAGTAACGTGAATTATGAGCTTCATCCATTACTAGCTCTCGCAAATTCCCATACTTTGCTACCCAGATCCATTCCATGTAATAACGGATTCCATCGGTCTTCATCTCTAATTGTTTCTCCATGCCCCGCATGGATTCTGTCTTCAGATTCTCCACTTTCAAGGCCTCAGATGGAGCAGCCTTGATTTGCATCGGCAGATCGGAATGGATGGTCATTTGCAATGCGCGCACCTGACGGGGTTTCAGTGTTTCATTTCAACTGAGGGCGTCGACTACCACATTAGCCTTACCCGGATGGTACTTGATTGCGCAATCGTAATCATTGAGCAATTCTAACCACCGTCGTTGCCGCATATTCAGCTATTTCTGGTCATATATGTGCTGGAGGCTTTTATGATCTATATAGATCATGCACTTAGTTCTATATAAGTAGTGCCTCCAGATCTTCAAGTCAAACACTACAGCTCCTAGTTCCAGATCATGTGTTGTGTAGTTCTTCTCATGCACCTTGAGTTGTCTAGATGCTAGGAAATGACATTGTTACGTTGCATCAGTCCCCTCTGGCAGAGCTAGGATTGGCGCGCTGCAGAGTTTGTCCTTAAGTTCTTGAAATGCTGATTCCTCTTTGCTGCCCCATTTGTAAATAGTTCTTTTGTGAGTCAGGGCAGTCAGAGGTTGAGCCAACTTTGAGAATCCTTCAATAAATCGTCTGTAATAGCCTGCCAAACCAAGGAATTGCCGCACTTCAATAGGTGTTTTTGGCGTCGGCCAATCCTTGATTGCCGATCTTTGAAGGATCTACATGTATACCCTTTTCGTTTACCACATGCCCAAGAAATTTCACTTCTCGCATCCAGAAGTCGCATTTTGAGAACTTTGCATAAAGTTGTTCATTCTTCAACAGATCTAGAATGATTCTCAAGTGTTCCTCATGATCTTCCTTATTCTGAGAGTAGATCAGTATGTCATCAATGAAGACAATGACAAACTTGTATAAATAGGGTTTACAAACATGGTTCATAAGGTCCAAAAAGACTGCAGGCGCATTTGCCAATCCAAATGGCATTATCGCGAACTCGTAGTGCCATAACATGTCTGAAACGTCGTCTTTGAGATATCTTTCTCTCGAACCCGTAATTGGTGATAACCTGATCTCAGATCAATCTTGGAATAGTAACTCGACCCATGGAATTGGTCAAAAAGGTCATCAATGCGCAGGAGTGGACCTATTCTTGATTGTCACTTGGTTCAATTTCCGGGTAGTCGATGCATATTTGGAAAGTTTTGTATTTCTTCTTCACGAACAACACTAGAGCTCCCTAAGGTGAAGAGTTAGGACGTATGAATCCCTTGTCTAACAATTCCTACAATTTCTTAGACAACTCTTGTAGTTTGTTCAGTGCCAAACGGTACGACGCACGAGTAATCAGAGCAGCTCCTGGTGCTAACTCAATCTCAAACTCTACCTGACTATGTAGAGGAAGGCCAAGTAAGTTTTCTGGAAATGATTCTGGGAAGTCCCTGATAACTAGAATGTCTTTAATGCTCTTCTCATCCACTGTCTTTTCTGTAACTAATGCCAGGAGGGCGAATCATCCCTTCCGAAGACATTTTTGTGCTTTCAAGTATGAAATGATACTGATCACAACATCCCTCTTGTCACCTTCCACAACGAGTCTCTCGCCACTAGGATGAGGTAACTTAATGAGTTTGTCTCCACAAACGATCTCTGCTTGGTTCTTGGATACAAACCACAACAGCAAAGCTACCGAGTGTAACAGGAATCAGATTAATATCGAATGAAGGTCCAGCTAAGCCTAGTTTACATCTGCTATATACCTGGGTAGCCGCTATAGTTTTACCATCAGCTATCTCTATGGTAAATCCAGAACTTATGTCAGTAGACACTACCCCTAGCAGATTACTAAACTTATTGGATACGTAGCTTCTATCGGCACCTGAATTACTAAGCCGAAACAACCATTTTTGTTGGTGTTCCTTCTTCTTGAGCCTTGGATAGTTTCTATTGAAATACACAGATTGTCCACACTCATAACATCTCTTTATGCTTCTTGTGGCTGAGGTGATTTGGCTGGGATGTTCACACGAAGGTTCCTAATGGCATGACCGAATTTCCTACAGCACTTACAGATGTTCTTATTACATGGCCCATTGTGATGCTAGATGCACTTGTTGCAAGCGGAAACACAGAGAGGTAAATGATGGGGTCGTCACAACACTTTGCTAATTGATCTTATGCCAACCATAATCAACCAGGAAAATCCAAGTTGACTCCTATAATTAGGAAACGTAACATACGCTGAAACATGATAGATACCAAATGAAAGGAAAAACTAGGATCTTCAATCTGTCAAGACTCTAAGTCTTAAGGTCAATCCAAAGATTAGAAAATACATGTGCAGATAGTATCATCACTTCGTTACTACCTTTCAAGGACCCCGCACGTTGCAGACAGATAGTATTGCACGGTCACTGAAATGCTAGAAAGAACAATGTCTCATAGAGACTAGGACTAATGCCATAATTTGAATCTCATTAATGCTCGAAACAGATGAGAACTTTCATATGAGTAGAAATGAAGGATTGTTTCCATATCAATAGTGAAGTTTTATGAGAATCGAGACTCTCATGTCCCAAAGTATAGGAATGAAAATTTGTACTGACCATGACCGTTATCACCCGACAGAGTTCGCCAGACTTCTCATGCACAACGAATTACAATTACGTGTGCACCCGTAATGGTAATTTGCTTTGCATGGTCACCCCTGGTTCCTCCTATCCGAGCAAACATACTTTGTCAAGTACAGAGTGTTATCAGTGATAGAAGTATCAAAGATATTGTCATTAAACCAAAGGTCAATTAACCAAGGTTGTACGAAGTAGTCAGTAAGGAAAACATTCACTTGGGCAAGAAACCGCCGATGTACTCAGGTTAGATGGATAAGATACTATTATCATAAATAAACCATGATAAGTTGTCTCCTAATGTTTATGATAACCGCCAGCGCAACTATTTCCTGCTCCACAGGGCGGGGAAGAGAAGTGCAAAGTAGGTAAAGAAAGTATTATAGAAATAGCTCTCGTTTGAGAAAGCATTCAACAGGAGGCAGAACATACTGCTAATGAACCATCCAAGTCAGGTACTAATGGTATTGTATCCGATTTTGAAAGGTATGATGTAAAAGGTACGGTAAATCATTAATCGTAATTAACCTTCTTGTGACTCACAGTAACTCGGAGTCACCCGCACTAAGGAACAGGCGGTAACAATAGGGAATCAAGACGAACTGGCCTTTTCCATTAGACTTAACATAAGAAGATGAAGACATCATCCCTGTAGTCGAACACTCACTGGAATGAGCAAAAGCAAGCAATCCAGCAAAGCAAAGCAAACAAGGCCAGCAAGCAAAACTAAACGTGTCTATATGCGTGTAACTAAGGAATCAGGGTATAGTCTAAATGCAATGCAAATGAAATGCAATGTTGATTTAGTTCGCTATAATCAATGGCTCTGATACCAATCTGTCACACCCTCAATTTCCACAAACGGGGTATTACCATTAGGCGTGTGGCATACCAGGATCCCAGCCACTAGTTACACTATGAACATGAACATCATATTCAACTACATCAATGTTTTGGAAATCAAATTCCATATGTTGATGAATAGTTTCTTCATTCATAACAACTGTCTCATCAATATTTTGAATCTCTTCATTTTGATCTTCTACATGCTCAGCTTCTTCAACGACTTCTTCAATAACTCCATCAACTTCATTTCCACCATCATCATCATCATCAACACTTGAAATGGAACTACTTTCATCTTCAGAATTATCATCATCATCATTATTTTCATCACCATCATCATTATCTTCATCATCATCATCAGATAGATCTTGAGGATCTTCTTGAATTAGATTATTTGGATCTACTGGTTCATCCTCAATCAAATGAAAATGGTCTTCATTTATATCTACCTCATCTCTAGCCACAGCCCTCATATAATCAAACATAGGTACATTTTGAGCACCAGTAATCATTGCAAGTCTTTTGTATGAGGTTTCTGTCATATGCTCTAGAATTAATCTTTCACCACCCACTCCATAAACATGGAAATTTGGATTTTCTTCATTGATGATCATTTGTAAGAATTTAGGATACATCAGGCATTTGTTCCTGATTCCTTTCTCTAAGTTAAACACAAATCCATTCAGAATCCATCTAGCCATATTAAATCTTCTGTTTGTTGCAATTGCTACGATTGGAGATGCAATATCAATTGGAAATGAATTCCATCCCATACTTCTTTTAGACATTCCATGCTGGAAGATATAACATAGAACTTTTCAAGTGATTATAGACTCTGGCTCGGAAAAATTGTTTCCTTGGAAAGTTATCCGGATGACCCATGGCTACAAAAGTTTCTCAACATTCATTAAATGATAATTCAACCAAGTCTTGTGGGTCATTGTTTCCCATCCTTAGAGCTTCTCGAATAAATTTTTCTGATACTTCAATCATCCTTTCATTGGTAATGAATCCTCTAACAACATTTCTTCCTTCTTCATCTCTTTCAACATTCGTAGTGTTCCAAAATCTCTTTATCAATTTTAGCATAGATGACTGGTTGATAACACATGGCATACACATACTTAGTCCTCAAAATAAATCTGATCATCTCTTCATATCACACCCTCAATTTCTACAAACGGGGTATTACGGTTAGGCGTGTGACGTACTAGGATCTCAGCCACTAGTTACACCAAACGACATGTCAATTACAAAACATAATTATTTGTTAACGTTTGAAATTTCCAAAGACAGAGTCAATTATATAAACATAATAATAGTTGCACAAGCATAAAAAATTTTAAATCTTATATTGCGCAACACACATAAACCAATTAAATAAAGTTCATGGAAAAACGTAATGTATCACATGAGACGTTAAATGCATGAATGATATGATCCTAAGCGTGTGCATCTTGAGAACCTGAAAGAAGCATGCTAAAGTGTCAACACAAGGTTGGTGAGTCCACATGTTTTGATAAACAAAACAAGTAATAACCGATATAGTAAACAAAGTAATATTCGTAGGTAGCTAGCATACTTAACAAGTTACATAGTGTATGAAGTTCGCAACCGAAGCTGACAATGTAAATGAATGCCTCGGCTGTGGCTACCAATCCACAACAACAGAAATTAGGTCAACTAAACACCCGTTCGACCTCCAGTCATGCTAGCGCGACTAGCCCGGGTGGGGTTTGTCAAACCCAGTATATCTACTCAGAATTACCCCGTTGAAGAACATATATTAACGGTTCAAAAAGTGAGGACCTAAGTTGGTACAACACTAGTAAACATTGGATCATTACAGTAACACTGAATCAAATGAAAATACATTTGAACACATGTTTCTTTCCCCCAATGAAAAACAGGTAAAGTGGGGCTGAGAACTCACCTTCAATGCACAGCAAAATCAATAAGTATAAACACGAACGATTAAGTTTCCAAACAACCTGAACGCACGATTATTATACATAATTAATATTAAATATAATCAATGGGTCGTACGGTTTCACGTTTCACGACTCAGTTACGATGCTGGTTATCGATTGCTCCCCACACACGAGCAAACATCCCTCAAACACAACCCACACAAGCATAACACAGAACATATTCACTTCGAATACATAAAACCCAATTCAACACACAAAATCAAGCTTTAATAACAATTCACACAAGGATTCATTACAAATCATCTACACACTATTTTTAGTTGAATCCACTTGAAGGTGCTCCAAGACTCATGGGGTTACTCCCCAAGTCATTTATTTTGACCATAACCTCATCAAAATACAAACCATGTATCAAAACACCTGATTCTTTGTTTGCTGTAAAAAAAACAACAGTTTTGACCCACCTTCACTTAAAAGAAAATAACTCGAGTTTTACACGTCCAAATTGAGTGAGATTGGACTTTCTGGAAACTAGACTCAAAAATACACAATTTGGACTCAAGAAACTCAGTGATTGAGTTTATTATCATCAAGTTACATTGTGCACAAGTTGACTAACAGAATCTGCCAAAATCCTAACTTGCTTAATCATAGCATAACGGAGAGAGGTTAGGTTAAGAAAACGAGGTTAACCTGAAAACGCCGGTTGTCACACTTCATAACCAATAGCATCTCGTACATCTTCATTTAAGAATGCTGCCACATTATGTTTAGGCTCAAATTTAAGCTCAGCCATCTGCATAAATGAAACAAAGAAAGTTAGTCACATTGAATATTCAACACTTATCAATTTTGAGTTATTAAGTTTGAACCAAATCACTTAAAATTTTCTAAATGTTTAAACAATTCATTAACTGAAAAATTTTATATTGGTCACAAACTTAATTCAACTCAATTCCGTTATAATTTTCTTAAAATCTAATTAAAGAATGAATTTTGTGATTAATTTTGACATTTTATGAAAAAAATTCTTGAATTTGACTATTCATCTTCAAAAACCCGACTGATGAACATAATCATCAAGAACACATTGTTTTGAAATATGGATTAGACCATTCCAATTTGTTCGAAAACAAGTTTATATTATCAATCAATGTTTAATTTCAGTTGTTTATCCACATTATTTTCACAAATTTCAATTTTTTCCTTCGAACTAGGGTTCATACGCCTACAAAGACATAAAACGCCCGATTGAATTCGAAGTATAAACTTGAAATCAGATGAATTTAATCTTGAAATGATGTTTAGCTTCTGTGTATATACCTATAAATCACACGTATTAACACCAAACAATCATAAATGGTGAACCGAATGATTTGAGTTTATGAGTGTCGAGAGTGTTTTCAGGGGATTTTGAGTGAATGAATGAATGAATCACAAGTGTTGTATATATATAAGTGAAAATTTTAGGCACATGAGCACTGTTTATGCGCATGAGGTTTAGACGTATGAGCACTGTTTAGGCGCATAAGCACTGTTTAGGCGCTTGGGCACTGTTCAGACGCACGAGACTAAATGAAACGCCTAACACTTGGTGTTTTCATCACTTCAAACGGCTACACTTGGAAAGTCTTGGAACTGTTTAGGCGCATGAGCATAAGATAATACGCCCAACACTTAACCAATTTTTTCAGACACATGACAACTTTTTAGGCGCATGAGCTTGAATGAAACGCCCTACACTTGTGCGCATGGGATCCTTTCCATGAGTCTTGACACTTGACCTTTTCTCATCATCCAACTGAACACTGATTAAACACATTAGCACTGTTCACACTTAATTTTTCAACACTTAGTCAAAATTATTTGACTATCACTCAAAATTTTCATTAATGACCCTCAATTTTAACATTTTTGAAATTCAAACTTTTATTTTATTATTTTTATTTTATTTTATTTTTGACCTTTGTTTTTATTTTAAATTTTCAAATTAATTTTCCGTTATTTTAGTCTCTATTTAATTTTTACAAAACAAATAGTCTCATTTTATTTGCAAGAAGCTTTTCCACTGAATTTGAATTTTTTTTTCAAGTTCATTTTTACATCATATCAAACACACACATGCTAGAAATTTTAGCTTCATCCGTTCATCCAAAGCACTTTATTTTTTTTTAATTTCTTTTTCATATTTTGAAAATTAATTATTTTCTCTTTTTCATTTTTACTCCCCTAAACTTTTAAGTTATACAAACTTAGAAGTTTCTTTGACTTTACAAGAAGAGGAAACTAATCATTATTAACATGCCTGCACACAGAAAATCATGCAAAAAAATAAAAAATAAAGCAAAATAAAAAATCTACTATATACAATTGAATCACATGCCTGCAGTGAGATCATATCAGTTAAGATCAGCACATTAAAATAAAATAAAATGATGAATAGTCATAGACAGTGATTAAATCCTGATCTAGTATGTTTCAGATCAGCATTTCTGCAGCAAAGGAGACACGAAATCTAAGGACAGAAAATGAGTGCTTTTGGCAAGATACTCAGCATACTTACTTTTTCAATTCTTGGATTGATTAAGGTACGATTAGATATGACATTATGTAAGTCACACTTAGACTTAGAGAGTTCAACCCTTGTCAAGATATGCAAGAAATAACTTTTCTCAACTTGTTAACCTGACATATACTTATAACCAGATCTCATGTTTAGATTGTGCACATTGGCATCTTTTGCATTAGGTGAGAATATCCAGGTCTGTAAGTACTTACAACAAAGGATATCTCGTCACTTCAGGTCTATGATGACTCATAACAGAGAAGTGATTAGATGCTTTAAATTAATTAGAGCTCAATGGTTATTCATATCGCCACCAAGTGTAAGTTTATGACTTAACAATCAATCAGTCTGAGAAGTCAACACTACTCATTGGTACTAAAATGGACAACCATGAATGCATGATTGATTTAGTTTGATCACAAGAACTTACTTTTTCAGTATAATTGCATGAGCTTACCTGCATATCATATTTGATCACGTCAGACTTTAGTAGCGGGTGAAGTATGCAACTGATCATAACTAATGTATCTATCATTTCTCATAAATTGCAAAGACAGATTCCATCCTAAACACTTAACTAACAAGAAAAAACTTTATTTTTTGTGTTTTTGTTTTATATTTTTTTCTTTTGATTTTGCAATTTTCTATTTTTATATTTGCTTTTCCATTTTCTATTGAACATACACACACAATATATACAATGAGGCAGTTAACTTTGACAGATTTTTATATTCAAGATTAAGCTAAGAGAGGGTTCTTATCATTTTTAATGAATCAAACAACTGAATTAAACTCAAAACCAGTTTTTAAACATGATTAATAAGTCAAATTGACTCGACCAAAAATTCAAATTGACCTAGTAAAAAGGCTTTTGTAAATAGGTCAGCCAACTATTTTTCAGTTGCGATTTGAATCAAAATGATTAAACCTTTTTCAGAGTTATCTCTAAGAAAATGATATCGAATCTTGATATGTTTTGTTTTTGAGTGCTGGACAGGATTAGCTGTAATAAACATAGCAGTTGTGTTATCAATGTAAATAGGGGTTTTAAGAAATTTGAACCCGTAATCCAGCAGTTGGTTTTGTAACCAAAGGATTTGAGAACATCCTGTTGATGCAGCAATGTACGCAGCTTCTACGGTTGAAACAGAGACATTTGTTTGTTTCTTACATTGCCACGAGACTAATCTAGGACCTAAAAACTGACAACCACCCGTCGTAGATTTATGATTTTGACAACATCCCCCATAATCACTATCTGTATATCCATGTAACTCGAAGTTTCCTTCATAAGGATGCCATAACCCTAAAGCCGGTTTTCCTTTGAGATACCAGAATATTCGTTTAATAGCGATTAGATGAGATTCCTTCGGGTCAGATTGATACCTGGCATAGACACAAACAACATACATTATATCAGGTCTAGATGTAGTAAGATACATCAAAGATCCAATCATAGATCTGTATAAAGTTTGGTCAACTGATTTTCCTTTCGGATCAGGTTCAATCTTGGTATTTACGTCAGCTGGAGTTGTTATGGATTGACAATCTTGCAGTTTAAATTTCTTCAATATTTTTTCAACGAATTTCTATTTATTGATAAAAATTCCATCTGTAGACTGCTTCACTTGAAGAACAAGGAAAAAGTTAATTTCTCCCATAGAACTCATCTGAAAATGAGACTTCATGATTTCTTCAAATTCATTGCATAAGTTTGGACTTATAGAACCAAATATGTTATCATAAACATACACTTGAACACATAAGAGATCATCAGCATCCTTCTTAATAAACAATATAGGATCAATTTTCCCTCGCTTGTATCCATGTTGGATCAAATGTTATGATAACGTTTCATACCAAATTCTAGGAGCTTGATGTAGACCATACAAAGCTTTGCTAAGCTTGTACACATGATGAGGATATTCTGAATCTTCGAAACCTGGAGGTTGCTTGACATACACATCATCGGTGATTGGTCCATATAAGAAAGCACCTTTAACGTCCATCTGATACACCTTGAATTTCATAAATAATGCATAAGCCAGGAAGACACGAATTGATTCAAGTCTTGCAACTAGAGCAAATACTTCATCATAATCTATTCCTTCTTCTTGGGTGTAACCTTGTGCAACGAGTCTTGCTTTGTTGTGAACAACAATTCCCCGATCGTCTGTTTTGTTTCTAAATAACCATTTTGTGCCTATGGCATTTTCTCCTTCAGCTAAATCCACAAGCTTTCACACTTCCTGTTTGCAGAATTACAATAATTCTTCTTGCATTTCTTCAATCCAACTATTGTCCTTTAATGCTTCGTGACGTTTTTAGGAACAATTTGAGATAGAAAACACGAGTATAAGCAGAGGTTTGCCTGTTCTGAATGACTTCTCGTTGTTCTCTCATTCAATGGACTGATAATCTGAGATGTAGGATGGTTCTTGTGAACATGAGATGTTGGAATCTCATTCTCTTGAACTTGAACATCTAGATTAGGTTGGTTCAAGTTGGAAAGCTGATGCAATAAGTTCGAAGAATGTGGATTGAAATTAGGTACTTGAGTTGGTGAGTTGATAAAGTAATCAAGATTATTAGTAACAACTACATCTTCAGAAATCGATGTAGTTCCGGACTCAGGTAGTACAATTTCAGGACCATCATTAGGAATAGGTTGTGAAACATCGGAATTTTCTGAAACAGGATGCTCTTGATCCTGTTGATGTTAATCATTTGATCCAGACTAAAATATAGGATCTTTAACAAAAGAGAAAAATGGATAATCTGGGCTTGAGTCATCCATATCATCAGAATCAGAATCATCGCTAAAAGAACCGAGATCTCCTTCTTGATTTTTCTTCTCACCTGAAAATTCAAACAAGTTAGAATGAAAAGAGTTTGACAAAGAATCTAAATCAAATAACCAAGCTGGACCATTTGCAACTGATGGAAAAGAATTTTCAAGAAATTTAACGTTGAAAGTTTCAAGGATAACATTTATCCTAGAGTTATAAACTCTAAAAGCTTTATTTTTATCTTTCCTCTCACTTACCAGTTGTTCTACATAGTTTTAGAACTTTTAACTTTAGCTAGATCCACCTGAGTTGCAGCATGAGCTATTTTTTCTTCGTCTAAATTCTTTGTCATCTCTTCAAGTTGTTTCTTCACAAGTTCAAGTTCTTTTAGAGTTTTAATCCATGAGGTTTGTGAAGATAATATCTTTTCATCAGAGACTTTGAGATCATTTTTCAGTTTGTTGTGCATTACTTCTTCTTATTTAGGTTTATCACAGATCTTATATGAATATGTTCTGTAATGTTTAACTTGATCAAAACATGCTTTTATGCACATTTTCTCTCTGACTTCAATAGGAATTTCAGGATAACTTGAAGATGAAGTCTCAGAGTCAGATGATGGATTCTCAATCTTTGCTTGGTCAGACTGAGCCTTAAGTGCAATCTCTTCTGAATCCTCTTTTGGGTCAGATTTGTCACTCCAGTCATAGTCTTCATCATCATTTTCAGAATAATTATCAGCCTTAGGATCATTATCTTCAGACCAGTCTTCATCTTGAATATCTACAACAAGAGATAAACTAGAGGTTAGATCAACTGTGAATGTTTCAGCATAAGCACTCCAGTCATATCCATCTTTAATGCTAACAACAAGAGCTTTCTTTGGCTCTTCAGATGCTTTGGATTCATCTTTAAGTTCTAGCATAGGAAGACTCTGATAAGGCTTTTGGAAGTTTTTCTGACACTGCTGATGATATCTCTGATTGCTAGAACCAGCTTGACCATTTCCTCCTTGGTTTCTGGGAGCTTTGCATTCCCTTGAGAAATGTCCATAGCTGTTGCAGTTGAAACACCTTGACTTTGATTTGTCAAAGCCAACAGTTTTGTTAGCACTTGGCTTGTAATTCCTGTTAACGTAAGAGTGTTTCTATGTTTTGTAAGCAATCATCACCATCTGACAGTTCAAGTCCATCTCTTCTACATCATCAGGATCCATCTCAAACAAATCCTGCAAAACAAGATCTAATTGTGTTAGATGACTACCTTGATAAGCTTGAAAACTTGCCATAAGAGAGTAAAAGCAGATTTAGACTCATCATCCTGTAAAAGGATATTAATAACATATTTAACTTTGCTAGTTTTAGCATAGTTAGAAGATGGAGTCTCAGTTTGAGGTTTAGGAGTTTAAGTTTTAGGAGGAGACTAAGATTGAGGATGAGTTGTGTAAACAGGAGCACTTGTGTAAGACGAATCTGTAAAGAAACCAGCTCCAACAAACAAATCACCCTCTTCTTCTGGAGTATTATTATCTTTGGCCAGAAAAGCATTCTCCACTGTGTTAGCTAGAGATGCAACATACTTGTACTGAGACATTGAAGCAGCTCTATCATTGTTTCTGGAGCTCTTATCAATCTCAACTGATTCAATCTTGGCAATCAAAAGATCTAGATCCATAGGAAACTTTTCAGTATGCTTTAACAGTGTAACTGTTTGTTTCCATGAAGATGGAAGAGCATTGAGAAGTCTGTAGTTTAGATCTTTTAGATCATTTTTGATACCAGCAGTTGACATCTCAGTAGTTAGTTGCACAAATTTGTTCATCATCTAATTGATTGTTTCACCAGAAAGATGCTCAAATAACTCCAATTGCCTCTTGAGTTTCTGCTTTTTAAGATCTTGTATCTCTTTACCACCTTCACAAATGATTTTCAAAGCCTTGTACATAGTATACCCAGTTTGATAACCATCAAGTCTAGTCAAGACTTCTAATGATAATCCTTTACACATTAGTGAATAAGCTTTGATATCATTCTTCACTTTTCTTAAGTCATCACCTTGCAGACCATCCTCTGGATAAGGTTCTGGAGAGTCTTTTGTATACACAACTTCTCTGTTAGGACCATCAGATGTAATTAGGATATAAGGTCCTTTCTCTATTGACTTCCACAAGTCAGTATCAATAGAGTTTAGATGATGCTTCAGTCTTAAAGACCAGTTCTTAAAATCAGCTCTGTTCTTTAGCTTTGGAACCCTGTTCTCAGAATCTTCAGACTTAACCATTTTGTATTTTTGAATTTAAAAAAAAAGACTTGTTTTTGTTGTTTTTAAGTTTTGAATTAAAAACTATGAAATGAAAATATTTTTGGATTTTAGTTTCTTAAAGAAACTTCTAAGTGTAAACTGATAAGTCTAAAAGCTAATGCACCTGAATAATTAACAAGCGCCTACACAGTAGTGAAACGCCTACACAGTTCTCAAACACCTGACTTTGAAGTAGAAACGCCCAAGGGAATGGCTTAGTAGAATTCTGAAAAACGCCCAACTAAAATACGGCTGAACAGTTGAAATGCATCCAAACAGTTGTTAAACGCCTGGGGTCCAAACAGTTCAAATGCGCCTAAACAGTTTAAATGCGCCTAGAATTACTTTGTATCTGTAAAGTCACCAAGTGTTCAAACAGTCTCAAAACGTCTCAACAGTGGTCAAGCGCCTGAACTGAAAACGTCTAAACATTATTAAAAAGCCCTAATAGTGGAGATGCGCCTAGATACTTAGACACTTTTCAGCAGTTTTCAACCATAATGCGCCTAATTCATCAGCTTCAACGAACTCAGATCTTAAGAAAATCTTCAAAACTTGATTATTTGATCTAAAAACTTCCAATTTGGTAGTATTTAGGTCGATTAACAATCCTTAATCCATAATTTCATCAAACAACAACAACAAATTAGTATTCTGATTGAATTGAAGTCCAAAATGAAGAACAAAGTTCGAACACTAATTTGATCAATTTCTCAGATTTGAATGGATTGAACACAAAATTGTGATTCAAATCATGTTTCTATTGATGAAACACAACTGAAAACGACAATTAATTGATCAAATTGCAATCATTCACATATTTCAAGTGATTCAAAGAGCTCAAAATGTCGATAAGCTCTGATCACTGAACCAACAGCTCTGATACCATTTGATAAGTTCAAAATGGATCGAATCTGTGATTATCTAGTAATGCAATGATCAAATCAAACACAAGTAATCAAACAAATGCAAACATATCAATAAAATTCTTAGATTTCATTGATAGCAAGCATAGGATACAAGTGTAGGGTTACAGTTCGTTCAACTGATTCTTCGTAACTAACTCACTCCCTCTTACCTACAAATACATAAAATATCCTATTTATACTATCAAGAAAACAAAGGAACATACATTTACAAATTAGTCCCTATACTATAACAAAAAAACAACATAAAGACAAAATGTTAATCTTTCAAGAAGTCTAACATCACTCTTGTTTCTACACACTCACTCACCCACCTCACTTTAGTGGATCTTAACCAAAAAATTTTTGAGTCCGAAATGGGAACCATGACCAAGGCTCCTATCATATGATTTTGGAACTTGGTGTAAACATATTGAAGGGTTCATCAAGTACCAAGATAGCCGCATGTGGAAATCTGTCACCCATGGTCCTTACGTTCCTAAGGTAGCCGCCCCAGCGGGTAATGGTGCCATGATAGAGAAGGCCATTGAAGACTACTCTCATGAAGACTTCAAGAAAATAGACATTGACTGCAAAGCAATGACTATTCTGCTAACAGCCATACCAAACTCCATAATGGTTGGGTTTCAGCAATGCGAGTCAGCCAAAGAACTCTTTGATGCTTTGAAGCTGATGTACTCTGGTTCCACTGAATCCAAGGAGCCCAAGAAGGGTGTACTAAAGCAGAAGTTTGAAAACTTCACATATATCATTGGTGAGACCTTGAGCCAACAATACTTCAGGTACATGAACTTGATCACCTCTCTTCAGTCTATGGGAGTGGATCTTCAAAAGAGAGACAATGTAAGGAAATTCATGATTGCACTTCCTCATGAATGGATTTTCTATTGTGTTTCTATCAAAAGAATTGAGAATCTTAACACTCTCACCATGACTAAACTGTATGGAATCCTTGATGGAAACCGTATGGAAATGGAGACTCAGAAAAGCCAACAGATGAACCTACCCTCAAATCCTGCTGTCAGCAATGCTTTACATGTTGCTAAAGGATCAAGATAACCTCAGTTGTACCTAAACTATTCCAAACATCCATCGTCTTCCTCTGGGCCATACATCACTTTCCTTATGACACCCAGGTCTCAACAGGCTCAACACACTCCTTTTCAGGATAATTGTGCCTTTGTCTTAGGAAGTGAACACTCTGGAGATTTTCAATTCTGCTTTGATGATCTAGAGTGTTTTAGCCCAGATGACATTGAGTACATGGACATTGTCCAACAGATGGCTCTCCTGACATACAAAGCAAAGAAGTTCTTCAAAAGAACAGGAAGGCAGTTCCCTCAGAATCCAACCAACAGCAAATTTGGATTTGATAAAAGCAAAGCCAAGTGTTACAACTGTAACCAGCTTGGTCACTTTGCTAGGGAATGCAAAGCTCCAAGATCCAATCCTGGAGCAACTAAAGCCTCCCAACATCCTACCTCCTCAAGGGCTGCATCAAAACCTACTGAGCAGCAAACTGCGGCTATTGCTCAAGAAGTTGACTGGAGCTTCATGGTGCAAGATGTCACTCCTGCTCTAGCACTCATGGCTGGAACTGAAAACAGCAAGGTATATGAAAACCTCTATACTCCAGCTTGTATTGCTAAGGTTAAACTTTATCAGGATTACAGCAGGGAAATTAAATCCGATATTGAGTCCTTGAACATCCTAAAATCTGATTTCAAGAAAGCAGAATCTGACTATAAACTCAAACTTGAAGAGTTAGAGAAAATTGTTTCCTCTTTAAAACATGAACATACGAACTACAGGACTCAAATAAAGGATTTAATTTCTAAATTAACTGAGGCTCAAGCCCAGCTAGTAATTGTTGAGGCTAAAGCAAAGAAGTATGCTATTGAAGAGCATAACTTCAACACCATTATTGTATCATCCTCCCACTCAAAGGTGTGTTATCAAAACAAAAGTGGGTTGGGAACCAATGAAATTGCTCCACCATACTCTTATGTGTCTGTTAGTCAGCCAAGATGTGGCACTCATGAGCAAGAGGTTCCAACTGCTGACCCACTACCCAATGAGAAAAAGAATGATGCAACTATGGTGACCACCACAGGGAAGAATAAGGTAGAAAACCTCATTTCCACCGCTGATGTCCTAGCCCTTACCACCAAAAAAGAGAATGAACAAAATCAATGCAGCAAAGAAAACTGCCAAGAAGGTGACTGAGTCTATGACGAAGATAGATCCCAGACAAAAGGGTGTATTCATTTCAGCCGGATGCCAAGTGGTTGGAAACTCTGACCCAGGAAAGGAATGCATTACCAGCATTCCTGTCCAACTAAAGGATCAGAAGTTAAAAGGGAAAGCTATTGAAGAAAAGGAGTGCAACAGCCATCACGCCCCATCAAGAGTAACATTGAGTGCATAATCTGTGGTCTGCATAACCACATGGCTAAAGATTGTTACTACAATCCTGCAAGCACACATTATGCAACCAATGTTAAAAGAGGAGTCAAGGAAGGTTTCACATTTGGACCTTATCACATGGTCCAAGTGAAAAGGAAAGGAAATCTTGTTTACGAAGCTAAGTTGGTTTCGGAAGAAAATCATTCTTCCGAAGAAAAAACAGCTTCGAAAGACAAGCCAAAGAACAAACAAAGGAACAAAAGGAATCCTTTGAAATCTTCTAAAAAGAAAGTAGTCTCAGAAGAAGGTCATGCTACTCAATCATCTTCAGGATCATCTACACTGGTCAACCATAGGATGGTATGGAAGAACAAAACAGATGCTGCAGCCAGTACCTCTTCCTCACAAACACAAATTGAACCCACTTGCCTATATTTTGGTTCAATTAAATCATCTACATTGGAAGAACCCAAGACCAACAAGGCTTGGGTTTCTAATAGTAACTAATCATCTCATTTTATATGCAGGGACATCCACATGACAAGAATGGAAATATATGGATTGTGGACAGTGGATGCTCCAGGCACATGACAGGGAACAGATCTCTTCTTCAACAATTTGAACATTTTGATGGAGGTCTTGTTTAGTTTGGAGGTGAAGCCGGAGGATACATTTCTGGTAGAGGTAGTGTATCCAATGGTAAGTTAAAAGTTGACAAAGTAAACTTTGTCAAACAGCTTGAACACAATCTGTTAAGTGTTTCTCAAATCTGTGACCAAAAGCACCAAATGCTTTTCACAGAACATGAGTGCATTATCCTCAAACCCTGGATGACAATTCCTCAGGAATTGGTGCTTCTTAGATCTCCCAGGAGAGGGGATATGTACAAGCTGGACATGAACAATGCTTCCCCACTAAGTGAAGTATCATGCTTTCTTTCCAAAGCCAATAGTGATGAGTCAACTCTTTGGCATAAAAGAATGTGCCATGTTAATTTTAAAACCATGAACAATTTAGTTAAAAATAATTTGGTACATGGTGTGCTTAAAAATGAGTTTTTTTGTAAAGACAATTGTATTACTTGCCTAAAAGGAAAACAACACAAGGTCACTCACAAATCCAAAGAAGTTAACTCTATCACCACTCCATTACACTTATTGCACATGGATCTTTTTGGCCCCACAAGTATAATAAGCATTGGAAGGAAATCATACTGCCTTGTGATTGTTGATGATTTTACAAGAATCACTTGGGTATTATTTTTAAGAACTAAAGATGAAACAACTGAAACTTTAAAATCTTTTATTCTTAAAACTGAAAATCAAAAGGATCACAAGGTAAAAATCATTAGAAGTGATCAAGGGACTGAGTTTAAGAATCAAGTTTTTGACTTATTCTGTAACTCAAAAGGGATTGCCAGACAATATAGTGCTCTTAGAACTCCTTAACAGAATGGTGTTGCTGAGAGGAGGAACAGGACACTTATAGAGGCTGTAAGAACAATGTTAGCTAATTCAAAGCTGCCTCTAACTTTCTAGGCAGAGGTAGTCAGCACTACATGTTATCTGCAAAACAAAGTTCTCATTGTTAAGCCCCATGGGAAGACCCCTTATGAGCTATGGAACAAGAGGCCACCATTCATTGGCTTTCTTAGGTCCTTTGGTAGCAGGTGTACCATACTCAACACAAAGGACAATTTAACAAAATTTGCTGAAAAGTAGGATGATGTTATCTTTGTTGGATATTCCTCCACCTCTATTGCTTATAAAGTGTATAATATCAAAACTCAATAGTTTAAGGAATCATCTAACATTGTTGTTAATGAGCACACTCCTTGTGTTAAAAGGAATGGACATGAATACATTTTTGATTTAGAATTGTTTCAAAACTATTCTAAACCATCTTGTGAGAATGTTTTAGTTGGAACAGGAACTCAAAGTGACCCATACGAAGATCAACTGTTTGAGCTACCCAGACTTATTTCTAGTTCTCTAAGAAGAAATAAAGAACAAGCTCCTACTACTGAAAGTCCTGAAAGCATGAGTATCTCAGGAAACAAAGGAGCTTCAACAAATTGTCAACTCACTGAGCCTCATAACCCAGAAGTTGACAATTCAAGCACTCAACACCAAGCTGATGAAGACAGTGACATGGAGAAACAAGCAACTATTGATGCTGCTTCACAGCATACTGACATTGATGATGTCACTCATTCATTCAATCAGTCCTCATTGAATGAATGTGAGACATCAGCTGGAGAAGCTGTTTGAAGTTCTGAACAACACTTCTCAAACCTAGACCTATCTATGCAATTAGATATGATTCCTAGGCTCAGGATACACAACACTCATCCAGCTGAAAACATCATTGGGGATGTATTAGAAGGTGCGAGAACAAGAAGTCAGATCGATAATGGAATGTATGCTTGTACTCATGATTTCTCTCTCAAATGGAACCAAAGAAGGTGGAAGAAGCCCTCAAGGACAACAATTGGATTGAAGCTATGCAAGAGGAGTTGCTTCAATTCAAGAGGCAAAAGGTATGGAATCTATGACCTTTGCCACTTGGTCAAGTTCCTATTGGCACCAAGTAGGTGTTCAGAAAAAAAAGAGATGATAGAGGTTTGATCATCAAGAACAAAGCAAGATTTGTTGTTCAAGGATACACACAGGAAGAAGGCACAGATTACACTGATGTATTTTCACCTGTTGCAAGACTTGAAGCTGTGTGAAACTTCCTTGCTTTTGCAGCCTCAAAGAACTTCACAATCAATCAACTTGATGGCAAATGTGCATTTTTGTATGGGAATATAGACAGAGAATTCTATGTGTGTCAGCCACCTAGATTTGAAGACCCACAGCATCCTAACTATGTGTGCAAACTAGATAAAGCTCTTTATGGGCTAAATCAAGCACCTAGGCTGTGGTAGGAGACTTTGTCTCAGTTTCTCCTCAAAAACGGCTACACCAGAGGCACCATAGACAAGACATTGTTCATAAAGAAATCTGGGAAGGACATGCTGCTTGTTCAAATCTATGTCGATGACATCATCTTAGGTTCCTCAAATGACCAAATGTGCAAAGACTTTGAAAGCATCATAAGAAAGAAATTTGAGATGAGCTCCATGGAAAAGATGGATTTCTTTCTTGGGATTCAAGTGAAGCAGATGGAAGAAGGATTCTTTATTAATCAGTTTAAGTATGTCAAGGACATCTTAGAAAGATTTCAAATGAAAGATTGTAAGACAGCCAAGACACCTATACCTAGAAATCACAATTTATGTCCTGATTCCGAGGGGGAGGATACTGATTAGCATCAGTACAGGGCAATTATTGGATCTCTGATGTATCTCATAGCTAGTAGACCTGATATCATGTTTGCAACTTGCATCTGTGCAAGATATCAGGTTGCTCCCAAGGTGTCTCGCCTAATTGCTGTCAAAAGGATTCATAGATACCTCAAAAGAGCTCCCAAATTGGGTCTCTGGTATCCTAAGAATCAGGATTTCAATCTCTAAGGGTACTCTGACAGTGATTATGGTGGCTGTAACATTAACAAGAAATCCATATCAGGAGGATGTCAATTTCTTGGGGGAAGGATTATATCCTGGCAATGTAAGAAGCAATCATGTGTCTCTACATCAACTGCTAAAGCTGAATACATTACTGCTACGAACTGCTGTGCTCAACTGTTATGGATTCAAAATCAGATGTTAGACTATGGATTCAACTTCATGAATACTCCTATCCATATAGACAACACGAGTGCTATTTCAATTACAGAAAATCCAGTCAAGCACTCCAAGACAAAGCACATTGACATCAGGTATCATTTCATTTGAGATATTCATGAGAAACACTTTATTAAACTAGTAAAAGTTAATTCAAATTAACAATATGCTGACTTGTTCACCAAAGCCTTTGATGAACAAAGATTTAAATACTTAATACAGCTATTGGGATGATTAACCTTGACTAGTTTATTTTTTTAAAACCTTTTAAAATGTGTCTTGTTTATGTTGTCTAATTACAATCTAAGCCCTGTTACTAAAGTTCTTCTTCTAAGTGGAAATTCTTCCAAAAAGAAATTTACTCTCGAAAGAGATCTTTATATCTTCCGAAGGTAAATTCCTTCACTTTAGTATTCTCTTCCGAGAACTTTTACCCTCGAAAACAAATTTGATCATAGATCAAATTTACTTCCAAAGGCTATTAACTTACTCTCGGAAGAAGTCTTTTCTCTCGGAAGCAACTTTTCATTCGAAAGAAAACTTTTAGTGTGTAACGAAAACCTTTGGGCCCACTGTGTAAAGATTAAAATCTTTTTAGAATATTTTAAATTATCTACCTTGCCATCGTACTCAAGTACACTCCCAAACTGTCTTTTCACCTTGTTGGCATGGTCTTTTACCTCTTATTTAAAACTTTCGACTCTCTTTCTTTACCTTTTTTAGCACCATTGAAACCTAATACTCCTATTATCATCTTCACACCCTCTCAAAATTCCTTCAATTCAACCATACTTTCTTACAATTGCTCTCAATCCTCAATATAACCAAGTCGCCATCCTTGACTCTTCTAAGGATGCTGACTTTGCCCCCATCATCAATTTTCTATTTCACTCCACATACTTTACCGACCTCACCGTAAACCCCACCATATACTCTAATCACATGACCGAATTTGGGGCAAACGGTCATTGTGAAACTCTGAACAATGAGAGGGTCATCAGGTCAAGAATCAGCGGACAAGAGATCATCATTTCTGAATCTACCATCAGGGAGCATCTGGAGCTTCATGACGAAGGCGCCCCGACTGAAATCCCCAAATCTGAGCTAGCAAACACATACAATCAGATGGGATATGGTGGTGATATGCACAAGTCCACTGTCTACAAGTTTAATTTCTCTTACAACTAGAAATTCTTGTTGCACATCATTCTACGCTGCCTATCCAACAAATCAGGGGGTTGGGATCAAATCCCATATGATCTAGGATGCCTAGTCCATGGAATGGTAAAAGGCCTCTGCTTGAACTATTCAAGGTTTGTGCTGAACAATTTGCAAGGAAATCTTACCCAGGATTCATTTTTCATTTATCCCCGGTTCATTCAACATATCATAAACTGTGAGCTGGACCAGAGTAGACTACAACGTGAAGACACTCTCATGGTCCCACACATGTGGCCGGGCATCTTTAAGACCTTGAAGAAGGTGTCCATCAATTTCACAGGGAGATTCATTGATCTTCTCCCAGGTATGCTTAAGCCAACGGCTCCTGGTGACATCCTTGCAAGCCTAGTAGGCGATGAACCCACACCAGACCTCCCCACTCAAATGCCAACTACTTCTTCCCACCCAATTAAATTTACATACACCAAAAAACCCAAGCGATCACCTGATCAATCTACTCTGATTCATCAGGTCCCCACTGTTCACACCAAAAAGGCTCGAGTGGAAGTCAGGGCTCCCACTCAGCCGGAGGTCATACCTTCCTCCACCATCGACCTCAGTATCAGTGTTGAGTCTCCTTAGTCTCAACCTGATAAGTCCAAATCCTAAGCCATTAGCTCTCAGGGTGAGTCACAACACTCCCTTGAGCAACCAAAAAGGGATAGCCATATCATTGGCACATCTGCTATTGCAGAAGAGCCATTAGGAGCTGACCAAGGTCCCGGGTCATTAAAATTAACCTCTCTATCCTTCACTGACCTTTTAATCCAACCTGATGAGGATATTATGTTCCGTCAGGGCCATGATGTTTATCTACAATACCTCTCTCAAGATCAACTGAGCCCTAGGAACCTCTAATATCTAGCCAACATCAGTTCAGCAAGACTGAGGTGAGTCCAACTGGTGTGGAGGTGACTCATGTAGGATCAGTCGCCACTACTGAGAGTGTCTCACTGGCCTCTCAGGAAAGTGGTGACATCAGTGAGACTGAGTCTACGGCAACCTTGCCAATTGAAGTGTTTGAAAAGGACATCAGTAGGGAAGGGTTTTCAGGGCGTCGAGAAACCATAACCGGTGGTGGTGATGAACATGCCAGGCATGTTATCTCATCTCCCTATGAATCTTCAAAAGAAGATGAGGGTAGACTGCAACTCATTATCGAAGACCTGATTTCTAAAGTCTCAAACCTTGAATCAAAGGTTAACACTTTAGAGGACAGGTCTGCTACTTAGCAACTTGAGATTGAATATCTAAAGGCTAAACTAGATGAGACACAAATTGGGAAATCTGTTAGGCACGTACCTATTTAGGTTTCTTTAAGTTCTTCCTCCAGCTCATCTACTTCTCAAGATGATGCTACCAAAAAGAGGGAGAATGTACAGAAACAACATCATGAGGAACCCACTTACCCCATAACAACCACCTCTCCAGATGCCTTACCTATCTTTTACCCCCAATAGCATCACCCTACAACAGTCTTCCCTCAACCAGCTCACATTACCTTTCAAATAGACCAAAGGATGCTCATAGATCTTAATAGGTTTCTAACCAAATTTCTGTTGAGCTCCTCCATTGAACAGCCCCCCCCCCCTGATCTAGCTATTGCCTACTTTAGAGCTGAAGAGCTTCAAAGGCTGAATACACCACCTACCTCTAAAGAGGAAGTTGGTCAACCTAAAGTCTCTACTGAACCCAAGATTAATTTCGAAGGGGATGTACCGACTGATGGCCCAGCAACTAATTTGGATGGGACAGGTGATGCAGTTCCAGTTACTTCTGAGGCAGAAATCCAAGCTGTTGAAGAAATAATTGGACTGTTTTCATTATCCAGTGGTCTGTTTATCATAGAGGAAATCCTTGAACTAGCCTCTGAGATTAACAGTGAGAACTTCCTTACAACCCCTCTCTAACAAGAACCACCACTTCAAACACCCTCACTCCAACCTAAATCTTTTGAACCTGAGTTCCCAAAGGCTGAATCTTCCTCTGATCCTAAGAGGAAGAGAAAGCTTACTGCTGAGGAGCTACTAGAAGAGGAAAGATTGGAGAAGCTAAAAAAGAAAGGCAGACTTGACACTGGAAAGTTGTTGGCAGCAAGTAGCAAAGCAGCAACAGCCGCCCAAGCAAGTCTCAACAATAAAAGTAGGGTGAAAATCATTGACAGGCTCATCAGCCTAGGAGTAGCCAATGAAGAAACTCTTCTACTCCTAACTGATAAGCTTGTGAAACTAGAAAAGGTAACCTTGCTGAACAAAGAAAAGGAAGAAGCAGGAAGGTTGGCCAAAGAGGAGGAAAGAAGGAAGAAGAAGGAAGAAGCCATGGAAAGGGAGAGGATGGAGAGAATAGCCTTTCTCTGCAATAGAGGCTATTCTCAAGAGGAGCTGGCACCTTACCAAAATGACATGATCTTGTTTCTTTTTCACAAAGAACATGATCTAATCAACAAGGAGAGGAAGAAGGCTGCTAGGGAGAAGCTGTTAGGGATAGATCTCTTATATAGGTTTAGATGATATATTTCACTCTTGTAATCATAATTGTAATTATTGTTCTTAATGATATAATATGAATATGTTTAATCATGATTGTCTTTATGAATTGAGAAACATTTATTTTCCGCTTCATTATGTATATTTATGTATTATATAACACACTTCAGAATGTATGTGTGAATGTGTAGAAAACATTAAACTGTGTCAATTTGGAAAAATTGACTAAGTGTTGGAACAACTGCGGATGAATAAAGTGTTCTTCCATAGATATTCTCAGGAACATAACTAAAGAATGTACATCCGTGGATCTCCTGCGGAAGAACAACTTCAGCTGAACAAGAAAAGAACAAGCTACTGAAGGAGGGATTGTTGCGGAAGACAAGTACTCCTGCGGAAGCACAAGAACAAGTATAGTACAACAGTTGCTGCGGAAGACTAGTTACTTGCGGAAGAGTAAATTCCTGTGGAAGACCAATTAACTTAGAGGTCAACATCAAGTCAACAAGTCAACGTGGCAGAACATCAACAACATTAATGACGATTGAAGACGTCTTATTCAAGCGGATATTCTACGTCACATCAACAAATTTTATCATCAGTAGAATCATTGTAAATCACTAATTCCTAAGCCGATAAACATGGCGAAGATTCGGATAATGATGATTAGCTTAATTATAGCAACAAAATTGCTAGCAATATAACAACATTAGATCTTTATAAATAGATACGAGATCATCAACAGATGAGATCAAAGAAAAACAGTTAGATCATTAGAATCAACAATATCTGAAGCATTGTATCAGCAATATCAATAGCATCAAGAAACCATTACGTTCAACATTCTTGAGTATTAACAATTTGATTATTCTTATTTTTGTGTGTGATTGTGTGATTGAATTTGTATAATAAAAACCAAGTATTGATAATTCCGCAATCAATACTTGTTCAAATCAAGTCTGATTCCTGATCGATCCTAGGATTCACAGGTGGTATCAGAGCTTGGTGCTCATTGATTTATATCAATTAATCTATCAGCTTTGATTAAGTTTAATCGAGTTCTGTTTTAAAACAAAACCTCTGTTTTTCAAAATTAACTATCATGAGTAACTCAGTTGTTGGTGCTTATCAACCTCCTAAACTGGAAAACAAATCTGATTTTAAAACCTGGAAAATCCGGTTCAGGAATCATGTTAAATATACAGATTCTGACTTATGGGCTTCGATTACCGAAGGACCTTATATTCCACCTGCCTTAGGAGTGGATTATAAGGATAATAATCAGCCCATTAGTTTAAAGAATCTATCACCTGATGATGCCAAGAGAGTCAAGATTGACATCAAAGCCTATAGTATGCTTACTATGGCTTTGCCTGAGAACTCTTGATCAGGTGTGAATCATACAAAAATGCTAACTCGTTATGGAAAATCTTGCACACTCTGTGTGAAGGCAGTGACGAGATTAGAAGTATCAAAAAGGACACTCTCCGTGCACAATATGAAACCTTCCATCATATTCCTGGAGAGCCAGTCCCTCAACAATTGCATAGATTTATGCAACTTGTTACAGAAATGAATATTCTTAAACTTAAGTACAGCAATGAGGAATTAAATAAAAAGATGCTTCATTCATTACCAGAAAACTGGACATAGACTGTGTCCATGTTTTAAAATACTATTGATCTAAAAGCAATAGGACTAGATACACTAGTAGCTAAGGTAGAAGCGTTGGAACTAGATGAAAAGACGAGAAACAAAAGTGTGAAAGCACCTATAGCTCCTTATCAATTCAAAGAGCTGAAGAATACTGGGAGTGCATTCATCTGCAATGAAGGTGAAGGCAATTCAAGTGATGAAAGTGAACCGGAAGAAGAAACAAGTTTCTATGCAGCAAAGCCTTCAAAATCAAGATCACAAAGCAAGCAGAACAAAAAGGAAAAAGGCAAGGCTGAAGAATCCAAAAGCAAGAAGATCATCAATCAAGCGGAACCATATAAGGTGGCTCTAGAATCTGAAGAACAGAAAGCCGCCTTTGCGGCTTTCAGTTCAAGTTTTCAGACATATCTAGGAAGCAACTTGACTCCTGGTCATTTTTGACAACAAGATCTAGAAGAACTTTATCCTGATGAAGTATAAGAGATGGATCTGCAATGGCAAATGGCAATGATTGCCTATAGAGCCAATATGTATATGAAAAGAAACAAAGGACTATCTGTTGGAAGCAGAACAACAAAACTTGGGGTAGATAAGTCCAAAGTAAGATGCTTTAAATGCAATTTGTTTGGACACTTTTCAAGGGAGTGCAATAACGACCAACAGCAAACGACTGACTCAAGACAGCCCAGTCAAAGGAGTTTCACACACCCACAACTAACCAATGCATCCCCACCAAACAATACAACAGGTACCTCTAACACTAAAGAAACTGGTTTGATTATTTTGCAGGATGGTACTTGTGATTGGAGCATGTATGAGAAGGAAGTGCTTGCTGAAAATCAAGCTTTAATGGCCAACATGGAAAATAAAGTGCCTCCAATGGCCACTGAGGTAAGACAAAGGTTGTGCTCTCCCACTTGCATAGATGAAGTAGAAAGATATAGATCTCATACTCAACAATTGGCTGATAAAGTAAAAGAAGCCTTACTTTTATATGAATCTCATGTAAGAGAACATAAACTTTATCAAGTTAAAATTAATTCTTTACAAAAGGATTTAGATAAACTTATGTCTGAAAATTACAATCTAAAAGCACAAGTTGAGCATCTGACTAAAACTTTAACCAAATCTATGTCAGAGCATGCATCTACTGAGGTGAAACTGCAGAAATTTCAATTGTCATCAGAACAATATGAGAAATTGTTAAACTCTCATATTAAGTCTAAGAACAAATTAGGATTGGGATTTCATGCAGTTGCACCACTAGTTAACAGCAATTACATTCCTTTACCTGAGTCAATGACCAACAGTTTAACTAATCACTTTGTATCCAGTAACAAACCTGAGACATCAGATAAACATGATTTGTCTGAGTCATCTGAATCTAATTCATCTGAATCAGAATCAAAATTGTTAGAATTTGATTATGACAACTGTGATGACTTAGATGAAAAGGAAGAGACTAATAATGCTGAGTTGGGTAAAGGTAAAATTGTGTCAAATGAATACTCAATATCAAAGGTCTTAAATGAACTTAAACTACCCTATCCACCAAAACAAAGAAACCTTCTCAAGACAATCAACATAAGATTGAGCAATTAAATGAAGGAATACATGCATTCAACAAACTAAATGTAGAAAAGTCAGCAAAAAGAGGATCAGGAGAAAAGATCAAAGCTTCAGTAAATCATCTGCGGAAGAAATCAGAACAGACTAACAAAAGGGTCAGAAAAGATAAATCAAAAGAACCTTTTGATATCAAGTCTAGAAGAGACAAAGAATCATCAGCAGGTAAACTTGAAAAGGAATTACAGAAGCAAAAACTAATGAGCAAGAAGAAGGCAAAGAAAAGGAATGCAGCTGACAGTGAAGATGAAGTTTACTGTAAATGGTGTGACATATACAACCACAGCATAGAAGAATGCTACTTTAGCAGCTATTGCTCAATATGTGACATGAACAATCACATGACTTCAGATTGTTACTTCAACAAATATTATTCAATATGCAACAAAAACAACCACACTACAAAGGAATGCTACTTCAATAAGAAGAACAAACAAAGGTTGTCAAGACAAAGAAAGTAGATACCTCTGAGTCAGACTCACAATCTTCTGAAGATGATAGAGATTCAAACCAAAAGAAACAACAACAAAAACAGAAAGTTACTAAGAAAAACAACAAAGTTGTTGAGGTGAAATTAAAGAATAAGAAGGAGAAATCACAAGTGCAAAAGATTGCACCATATAAAAAGGTAGCTCTTGAGGAAGAAAACAACTTCTTTGATCACTTTGACAAAGGCAATGATGTGCCTAAGTCCAAAGCAAAGGATGCAGAAACATTTTCTAACAATTCCTCGTCATCCACATCAAAGAAGTCTCAAACAAAATTGACTAAGTTAGTATGAATCAAGAAGACATCACCTCAACCTTATCAACCATTACTTCCTCACCTAAACATAATGAATTAACTAACTGTACAGCTAATCTAGAAACTTCAAGTCTTATTCATGAGAAAGTTGATACATTAGATAACAATGTCAAGCCCAAGACCAGCAAGGCTTGGGCTCTTAAGTCTAACTAAATTCATTTTTATTTACAGGAACATCTAAGGAGGGCTGAAAACAAGTGGTATATTGACAGTGGCTGTTCCAGACATATGACAGGAGACTGCACCCTCCTGTAGGACTTCAAACATAAGAATGCTTCATATGTAGCATTTGGTGGGGATAAGAAGGAAGGTAAAATTACTGGTGAAGGAATGGTAACTAATGGAGTTTTAAAGTTTGAAAAAGTTAACTTTTATGAAAACTTATAGTTTAACTTACTAAGTATATCACAAATCTGTGACCAACACTATACTACTTTCTTTGATAACTCTGATTGCTACATTCTTAAGCCAGGATTCAAAATTCCAGAAGACTAGATCCTTCTTAAAGCACCAAGAAAAGGTAACACCTATGTGTTGGATATGAACAACACAGCATTAACAAGCAAAGAAACCTGCCTGATCTCTAAGTCATCAGAAGATGAAGCACAACTCTGGCACAGAAGGATGGCTCATTCCAACATGAAGAACATGAATAAACTGGTGAAAAATGACTTAGTCATTGGTGTTCCAAAGAAAGAATTTTACTGTTCTAATCACTGTTTATCATGCTATAAAGGCAAACAACATAAAGTATCACATAAGTCAAAAACAATTAACACAAACACAACACCTCTAAAGTTACTGCACATGGATCTTTTTGGTCCAACCAATGTGTTAAGCATTGGTAAAAGGCAGTACTGCTTGGTGATTGTTGATGATTTCACTAGATTTAATTGGGTATTTTCTTAAAACATAAAAGTGAAACATCATAAATTTTAATAGAGTTCATCACTAAGATAGAAAATCAACTTGATCTAAGAATCAAGATACTGAGAAGTGATAATGGAACTGAATTTGTTAATTATGTATTAGATTCATTTTGTAGGGATAAAGGCATAGCCAGGCAATTCAGTGCCCCAAGAACTCCATAATAGAATGGAGTTGCTAAAAGGAGAAATAGAACACTCATTGAAGCAGCAAGAACAATGCTGGCTGACTCATATTTGCCAATAACATTTTGGGCAGAAGCTGTGAACACAGCCTGCACTGTTCAAAACAGAACTTTGATTGTCAAAGAACATAATAAAACACCCTATGAACTTCTGTTTAAAAGAAAACCTTTTATAGGATATCTTAACGCTTTTGGGTGACATGTATCTGTATTAAACACAAAAGAACAATTAGGAAAATTTGCTGAAAAGGCCTATGATGGTTTCTTTGTTGGTTATTCATCAACATCTAAATCATATAGAATCTATATTTCACATGACAACATAGTGGAAGAAACTCCTAATGTATCCTTTGATGAATCCTTATTCCCAAAGTCTGTGAAAGGATCATCTTGGTTGTTTGATATAGATACATTAACTAACTCATTTAACTCTGGTTATCTTAATGTGACAGGAGCTACGGATACATGCTACCCCTATGTTCCTCCAAATATAGGTGTATCATTGACAGCTAATCCACCAAGAGTTACTGCTCCAGATAACCAAAGTGACAATGATCCTGGTACATCAGCACAAGCACGCAAAGATGGCTCTGATGATTTTACACAATGCACATCAGCAGCAGTACCCTCTATTTCAGTAGATGTCTCTACTTCCATAGATGTTTCTACTTCCATAGATGTCCCTGCTGTAGATGTTGAACAAAGCCCCCCCAAAAATCAAACCACATCAGAAATTCATCCCCCTCCAGTATCACACACAGATATGTCTGCTAAATCAAAAATTTCAGATTCGTTGAGCTTGGATCTTAGGATTCATCATTTTCAGATCTGAGAATTCAAAATTAAAGATGGGTGGAAGTGTGTGAAACGAAGAACAAGGATGTGTGTGATAATGTATAATGTTATGATTTCATTGATATTGAATAACAAATTACAATGAAGAAACATATACAAAGATGGATAAACATCAAACCCACCCAAAGGAGAGAATTTCTCCTTGGGTGGTGATTTACACCATGAAATACACACACTTTACAAATGACCACTCACACACTTTGCAATAACCACCCTTTACAAAGTAGCACTAGTGGTTCTATTTATAATGTTTTTACATCATGACCTAATTTTGACTTTTCTTGTGGTCTTGATGTTGACTTTGTCTTGTTGACTTTGTCTTGTGTTTGTTTTGCTCTGTTTATCAACTTGGTCTCTGAACTTGTACAATGAGATCTTCAGTTGGCTTTGATTGTGGTTTGGAAAGCTTCAGTTTATCAATTGTTGAACCCAAAAATGTCTTGCGCAAAGACCATAGCTGATCAGGTACCAGCTATGGAAGACATGTCCACTACCCCGGAAGTCATACATGTTCCTACGGAAGCTCCGTCAGATGCACCAGAAAAATAGATGAACTATTTTGTTGACTCTCCATCACAACTACCCTCATCTCCAACAACCAACATCAAATGCATAAGTATCACCCAATTGATAACATGATAGGTGACCTCAACAGCAGAACTACCAGAAGACAAGGGGGAGCTGTAAACACTTGTCTATTCTCCTGCTTTCTATCTCAAGTAGTTCCACTTAATATAACAGAAGCCTTGACAGACAACAGCTGGATTGAAGCAATGCAAGAAGAACTTCAGCAATTCAGGAAATAGAAGGTGTGGAATCTAGTTGATCTCCCTGAAGGCCAATATCCTATTGGCACAAGGTGGTTATTCAAAAACAAGCTAGATGACAGGGGAATAATAATAAAAAACAAAGCAAGGCTAATTGCTCAAGGTTACACACAAGAGGAAGGCATAGACTATGATGAAGTCTTTGCACCTGTTGCAAGGATTGAGGCAATTAGAGCGTTCTTGGCATATGCCTCATATAAGAAGTTCACAGTTCATCAAATGGATGTAAAGTGTGCCTTCTTATATGGTAAGATTGATGAAGAGGTCTATGTATCTCAACCACCAGGCTTTGAAGATCTTGATTACCCTCATAGGGTGTACAAGCTTGATAAAGCTTTATATGGACTTCATCAAGCACCAAGAAAATGGTATGAAACACTGTCCAAGTTTCTTCTAAAACATGGATACAAGAGAGGAACAATTGACCAGACACTCTTCCTCAAACATGAACACCAAGACCTCTTAGTTGTTCAAATATATGTTGATGACATCATATTTAGATCAACAAACAAGAGACTTTGTGAAGAGTTTGAAGCCTTAATGCAATCTGAGTTTCAGATGAGTTCAATGGGAGAATTAACTTTCTTCTTAGGATTACAAGTTCATCAGAAAACAGATGGCATCTTCATCAATCAAGAAAAGTATATCCTTCAAACATTAAAGAAATATAACCTTGCAGACTGTACATCATGCAAAACACCAGCATCTATTATAGATAAAACTGTACCAAATCCAGCAGGGAAGTCTATTGATCAAAGATTATATAGATATATGATAGGATACTTAATGTACTTAACTGCTAGTAGACCTGACATAATGTTTGTTGTGTGTGTGCTAGGTATCAAGCAGATCCAAAAGAGTCTCATTTGAATGCAGCAAAGAGAATATTCAGATACCTCAAAGGGAAACCATCACTTGGACTATGGTATCCCAAAGAAGGAGACTTCAAGCTTTACTCCTAGTCAGACAGTGACTACGAAGGATGCAACAACAATAGAAAGTCAACAACAGGAGGATGTCAATTCATAGGTCCAAGACTTGTGTCTTGGCAGTGCAAAAAGCAAACAAATGTTTCAGTATCCATAGCAGAGGCTGAATACATAGCTGCTTCATCAAGCTGCTCCCAGGTGCTATGGTTACAAAGTCAATTACTTGATTATGGTTACAATTTTCTCCATACACCAATATATATAGACAACTCAGCTGCTATGTTTATTACTGCTAATCCAGTCCAACATAGTAAAACTAAGCATATAGAAATCAGATACCATTTTCTAAGAGATTGCTCAAAAAAGGGACTAATTAAGTTGATCAAAGTAGATACAACAAATCAACTTGCTGACTTATTCACTAAGGCCTTTGATTCAGTAAGATTTCAGTTCTTAATTGAATCCTTAGGCATGATCAACTTAGAATAAGTTCAAAATATTAACAACAGGTATATAGGCTCATTAACTGACATCATATGAGGATACAAAATAAATTTATGTGTAAGGCATTTGATAATCTAAGGATATGATAGTATGCTATAAACATGACATATATCATGCCTGCACCCAACCAACTAACTACTGATCTGATGTGTTAAATATGTGAATAGGTTCATCCTGAGTGGAATATAATCTATGTCATGCTTAACATAAAGCCAAGATGACTTAGTATGGAGGAGTCACTGTAAGGAGTTGACAAGTAAGTCTCTTTAGAAAGTACACAACTCATCACTCATACATACTTACTATGTTGTAACACCTTATAACTCTATCTTTGCGCATCATGACCCTCTGTTTTGCATGAGCAAAGACCTGGGTCAAAGGCCACCTCTGTTTTACGTAAGTAAAGACCTGGTGACCTGATGTTGATCATTAAAAGTTCGAAAAGGAACTGCTCTCAAAAGAATCCTAAAGGATCAACTACATAGTATTACAAGAGCATACATAAAAGGCATTAATAAGACCTCAACGAAATCTTAAGATAGAGCTTATAATCTACGGAACATGGTCTGTGTGATAAAGTGATGAATTGATCACAATTTGGGAGACAAACTTTCACACTCCTTGCATGATACATTCATACTTGTTTATCTTTAATTCTACCAAACATGATAACTAGCAGGACATGCCCACTATACACTCTAGATTGAACTTCTGCGGATCACTATATTCGCAATTTGAACTAGATCCAGTAGGCCTTTAACTCACCCAACATAAGCAGGAATATGTCTGATTAATAGTATGATCCTTAGTTTCTCAACCAATTGCCTGACACGGTACACTAGACTCGTATGTTTTTCAGTTACACATATTCACTGATCTTGCGATTTCCTTATAATTTTTTGATAAACTCATCCGTAGATGATTAATCACAAATTTAGGGGGTGTAGTACCTCGTGAACCTGAGTATAACTGATCAATTAGTTCCCTTAATCTTAACCTGAGTATAACTGATCAATTAGTTCCCTTAATCTGAACCTGAGTATAACTGATCAATTAGTTCCTTTAATCTAAATAGCATATCTGATCAATTAATTCCTTTCGGAACAGTAGATGTCCTACGGAAGATATAAGCTAACTTTCGTAGATTAGATGGTGAAATACGCTCATCTGCAGATGTTTCTGCGGAAGATGCATGGGTCCATATCCGTAGATAAAAGTACGGAAGAAACAGAACTATGCGTAATGTGATCATTAATTTCTTTTAATTGCTTTTAAAGAAATTATCAGGCATAGTTAATGACCTCGAAGGGATAAAAAGTTTAAAAGGGTCCCACATTGGAAGGATAAAAAGTGTAAATGTGTCCCACATATTAGACAGCCTGTCCGAAAAGGTATATAAAGGCACTTCGACCTTTGGCCTTTCTATTCATTTTCAAAACACACTCTGACCTAAAAACTTTTCATCCAAAACCCCCTTCCACCTCACCAAAATCAATCAATGTAAACACCAATTATCTCTGCTATCATGGCGAACAGATTCGTAAAGGACCACAATATGTGTGCTTTCTTGAACCCAGATGTGGATGACGAGTGCAGGGTCATTATACAATACCTGAGGAGAACACGACTCCATTACGCACTAACAGCAGACCCCCTCATCTTTCAATCTCACATGATCGACTTTTGGAGCTCCGCACAAGTAGGAAATGAGGGAGAAGGATCTGTTATCATCGCATTCATAGGGAATCTACCCCTCTGGATAGATGAAGGAACAATACGCAGAGTATTAGAATTAGGAGATGAAGAAGTAGGGCATCCTGATGTATTCGATCATGAATACATTCAGAAAGTGTTTGCCCTTATGGGGTATGATGGTGACTACGAGCACGAAGAGATCAAGAAGGGAAGATTATGCAAGCCCTATCGATTTTTATGTCACACGTACCTCAAGTGCCTATCCAACCGGAAATCTGGTTTAGACAGATTCTCAAGGCACATATCGTCCGGAATCATCGGCATATTTGAAGGGAGGAAGTACAACTACGCCAAGTACATCCTCAATTGCGTACGTGACCACATAGGAGTGGAAATAGAGAATAAGATGTTTATGTTCCCAAGATTCATTCAGCTCATCATTAATGATTAACTGTCGGGCGTGGAAAGAGAGGGAGATATTCTAGTACAAACACATCTAGGTAGATCACTGCTCAATAAACTGAAAGGGCAGTATGAAGGAGGCGGTGTGGACATGTTCACTCATGTATTGGATGAACATGAGGACATTCCTCAGGAGCTGTTGTGGGAAGAAAAGCAAACAACTGCTAGCTCATCAGCGCCATCTGCTACTCACTCACAGCCTCAAACACCACCACATACCTACCCAAATCACCCCAACAAGAATCACAGCTACCACCATCACCCATCCACTTGACATCTTCAAGTGAGAACACTGAACCCATCTCCCTTGGCCAATCACCAACTTCAATCAATACTACCTCAACTGAAGTAGTTGGTCAGGATGAGACTGAACCTTCACTCCTACACTCACCAAATTCCATCGCATCAATTAATACTGATGCCACAAAGCCCATATCTCTTCCTCCACCAACTAAACCAATCATCTCTCCCACTCCCACTGAACACATTGTCAGCCCAACTCAAACAGAAGAGCTTAATCTTGATGAGAAAGAAGTTGAGGTTGTGAATGATGGAGAAACTGAAGAAATCTGCAGTGAAGCAGCAGATGTAGGTGAGGAAGTTGCACAGGATGAGGGTGCTTACATTGATGTAAGTGCTTACAAAGAAGATGACTTGGAAGAAGAAGATATTAATGTAAGCAAAAGATACTTGGTGGCCCAGTACAACAACCTTGTACTGAAGAGTAACAAGAGGATCTAAAAGCTGAGAAGGATGAAAGAGGAGTTGAATGAGAAAGTTGAAGCCATTAGAAGCTTGGAGAGCAGAGTAAAAAGGCTGAGGGAAGATGAAGTAATGAACAACGAAGTAATAGATGCTTTAAACGATACGGTAGATGAGCAAGCTGCAAGTCTGAAGCTGAAAGATAATGAGATTGAAAGTTTAAAGAAGAAATTGACTGAGACTGAACAGACTAAAGGTGAAACAGCAATGATCACCTACAGCAGAAAAAGGAAGTATTTGGGGAAGTTAGCTGATGCGTCTGGAGAATCATCAAAGAAGATCAAAATAGATTCTCCTGAGTATCAAACTCCATTGAAACAACAAGTAAAAGAAAGTGACCCTGAATGGGAAGAGCTGACTAAAGAAGAATCTGATGAGAGCAAACAAGAAGATCTGCTATCAACCAGAGACATCCTAGAGGAAAGACCCCAATCTGCCATGTTCATGGACCTAATAAATAATGGTTTTCCATATGACATGGTAGAAAGGATGAATATGTCTGTACTGATGCAGACAATCAAAGAATTTGATGCAGTGAGAATGATGATCCCAATGTGCAATTATGAATCATTCTCAAAATTCAAGACAATGGAGAAAAGCATAAAGGAATTAGGTCACTGTGACACATCCAAGCTGACCAGGTACAACATGGTCTGTTGGCTGCAAAGCCACAACCATAGCCAACATGAGCTTAAAGGAAGATCTGTTGGAGAATTAAGGGCAATGATGGATTATGTGATGAAAGTAGAGCCGGAAACTGGTGTTAAATTCAGATTCGGAGCCCCCAATCCTGCATATCAACAACAATCACAAACTCCTGCTGAACCCACCATGGTCAAAGCCAAAGAGATGTATAAGGGAAAGGAGAAAATGATCAGAGAGCCAAGGGAGTTAGTCCCACACAAGATCTGGCCTCTAGGCACTGCTGTGAGAGAAATCACTGAACAGAAAACTACACTGATTCAATTCTTTGATCTAATCATAAAACCTGAAGAAGCAGAGGACCATCAAATAATAGCGTGAAAGTATGATGGTGAATGGGACTGTGCACTGATCAAAAGGACATCTGGCATGATGCAATACTTCCCACGAGTAGAACTTTTACTAGCACTGCCAGATGTAGACCTTCATTCACTTTAAAGCATTCCCATCACCTACTACCCCATAAGTCCAAGAGGAAGAGACTTCTCCGAACTTGTAACCAAATTGAGTCACAAGTTCAAGGGAGATGTTCTCAGGGAAGCTAGAATGGTGGATGCAGAGCATATAAAAAGAAAATTAAGGAAGTCTCAGCCCAAGTATCAATTGGTTGATAAAGAATTTTTGAAAAGGATTGGTGCTGAAGACTCAGCTAATGCATCAGTCAAAGTGATTGAAGGAAATCAGTTTACATGCCCAATCACAGAATGGGGGTATGTTGAGAAAACAAAAGAATTGGTGCTACAGAGGAATGATCCACAGAAAAGGGGACAAAGTATCAGATTATTTGACCCTGCGAAATCAAACTTTTGCACCCGAGCTACACCTCATATCTGTATGATAAATTTTTCCCAAAGCTGCAAGATCAAACGGCTCAGAATGATTTATGCTTATATGTACATCTTATCCAAGTCATAGACAAATTGCATGCCAAGGATAATAAAAGGAGGAAGTATGAAGCAGGCCAGCTAATAGGATCAGAAATCAAGCAAATCACTGAACTAAGAATTTCAGAACAAGATGACTTGGAAGTGATGTGCAATAATAGTGTTGTTGCAACACTCACCACTAAAGAAGATATCCTGGGCTTGAAATACAAAACTTTGAAGAGAATGGGCTGAAGGCAGATCAGTTTTAAATATGAAGATCAAAAAGCTGTTGCTGACTACTTCAAATCAAAAATTTTAGCAAGAGTGAATGAACATAGAGTGCTAAACCAATGATTACTAGAGTCTAAATCTAAGGGGGAGTACTGTTAGGGATAGATCTCTTGTATAGGTTTAGATGATACATATCACTCTTGTAATCATAATTGTAATTATTATTCTTAATGATATAATATGAATATGTTTAATTATGATTGTGTTTATGAATTGAGAAACATTTATTTTGCGCTTCATTATGTATATTTATGTATTATATAACACACTTCAGAATGTATGCGTGCATGTGCAGAAAACATTAAACTGTGTCAATTTAGAAAAATTGACTAAGTGTTGGAACAACTGCGGATGAATAAAGTGTTCTTCCATAGATGTTCTCAGGAACATAACTGAAGAATGTACATCCGTGGATCTCCTGCGGAAGAACAACTTCAGCTGAACAAGAAAAGAACAAGCTACTGATGGAGGGATTTCTATGGAAGACAAGTACTCCTGCGAAAGCACAAGAACAAGTACAGTACAACAGTTGCTACGGTAGACTAGTTACCTGCGGAAGACTAGTTATCTGCGGAAGAGTAAATTCCTTCGGAAGACCAATTAACTCAGAGGTCAACATCAAGTGAACAAGTCAACGTGGCCGAACATCAACAACATTAATAACGATTGAAGACGTCTTATTCAAGCGGATATTCCACGTCACATCAACAAATTTTATCATCAGTAGAATCATTGTAAATCACGAATTCCTAAGCCGATAAACATGGCGAAGATTCGGATAATGATGATTAGCTTAATTATAGCAACAAAATAACTAGCAATATAACAGCATTAGATCTTTATAAATAGATACGAGATCATCAACAGATGAGATCAAAGAAAAACAGTTAGATCATTAGAATCAACAATATCTGAAGCATTGTATCAGCAATATCAATAGCATCAAGAAAGCATTACGTTCCATGTTCTTGAGTATTCACGGTTTGATTATTCTTATTTTTGTGTGTGATTGTGTGATTGAATTCGTAGATTAAAAACCAAGTATTGATAATTCCGCGATCAATACTTGTTCAAATCAAGTCTGATAATTCCTGATCAATCCTAGGATTCACAGAAGCTGAGAGAAAAGAGAAAGAAAGAGGTAGAGGGAGAACTTGCGGCTGCCAAAAAGGAGGGAGACAAGGATTGGATGAAATCCTATCTCCGAGCTCACGGCTTCTCCGGCAGGCAAGTGGGTCCCATGTCGATCAAGACCCTACAGCGACATATTAGCAACATCAAAGCTGACATTTGCTTAGGAAGAAGGCAGGAGGTTACTCAAACTCCTAATGTTCAGAGGATGGCACCCAAAACACAACCTACACCATCTCCCTTCCCCATCAAAACAGAACCTTTCACCCACTACATCCCACCAACCACCACCACCACCTATCCTACGACCCAAAACACAACCAAGAACCCACTCAAAAACCAAACCATCCTCTGATCCATCAAAACCCATGACCTTGGAAGAATTCAAGGAGATAAAGAAGAAGCTCACAAATTGCACAACACTGAGTGAGATCTCTTATGAGGAAGAGTCCATCCAGCTAACTTTCATTGTTGGCTCTTCCAGTTCCCTCATAAGAGATGCATTCCTTGATCTTCCTAGAGGAACACTGGACCAAGCTCTTCAACTTCTTGCAACAAATTCAGATACTCTCAATGAAGTAGAGAAGAAGTTAAGAAGAATGCTGGTGACTCTGCTGGATACTAGGAAAGGGGACAGACTACCAACAAAACCCCTCTATCCTAGAAAGAAAATTGTCCAGTGGAGGTTCGATGAAGATTCCTACAACTTTGCTGTGGAAAGGGAGAATGGTGAAGTTACCAGGACTGACACTTCATCTCTGCTACATTCCAGCAGATTTGACATTGCTGAGTTAGCAGAGAAGCCATTCTCCAATCCCTCCAACTTTGAGATATCTGCTCATATCAAAAATCATTTAAGCAGCCTTCATCTAGCCGAGCTCACAAAGAAGGCCAAGATTGAAGAAGAGTTGAAAAGAAGAGCATAGGATGCTAAAGAAGGAACAACCACAAAAGGGAAGACCTTTCTACAGATGGTTGAGGGCTCCACTTCAGATCCTATAGTTAGATGGGAATATGACTACCTTTCCCATCAACTAACTCTCTTCAGAGGGATGCAGCAAAGAGTACATGTCATTCATAGCAATCGACTGGATTTATTATCTACAAATGACCTGTACAAACTCCTCACCACCACATCAGGTAAAAACAAAGAAACAGATAGATATCTGCTTTCCCTGGTGTTGAAGGCCTTAAAGAGCAAGAGGAAGTGAAGTTTTGGTAGCATCAACCTAGGGGGAGTTTGTTGGATCATATGAGGCTGGTGCAACCAAAACAAGACTTAGAACATTTTATGTACAAGTTGAAGAAGTCTTCCGAAGACAAAACTACTCTTCCGCAGCTATGTCAAAGATCTTCCGAAGCATTATGTCTGAAGAGCTTCCGGAGGAAAACTAAGTCTTCCGAGACTAAGTAGTTTTCTTTTCGAAGTATATGAAGAACTTCCGAAGGATAGAACAAAGTCTTCCGAAGACCAAGCAGTTCTCCTTCCGAAGTATTCAAACTTAGAAGATCCAAGATAAAGTCTTCCGAAGAATAAAGTCATAAAGACCTGTAGAAGATTCGAAAGAAGTTGTTTCTTTCGAAATATAAATGGCCTCGGAAGAACTTATTCTTTTGAAGCCATTTAGCTTTGGAAGAATCAACTATGAACCAGTGGACAAAAGTATGGTCTGTCTAACAGACTCTGATACACTGCATGGTGCTTTTTCTAACCCATGTAGTTGACCATACTTTAATCTACTGTTCACCTTTTCAACTTAGTACAGATACCATTCTTAGTTGGTGCCAAAAGGTAAGTCATGGACCTATCATGACTACCTTATCTAGGATATTATTTTATCTTAGATACTTTACTTCTAGCAATGTAGTATTTGTCTAGTAGTAGATTCCAGCTGGTTTTCCAAGTATAACCGGCTGTAGATAGTAGTATATATAGTTTCTCATTATAACTTATGTAGCATGAGCTTAAGAGTCTTGTAATACTGAGTTGAGAAGTAATATGTACAAGTATCTTGAAAATCATTCTCTTGTTCATTAACTTCGTATTATTATCAACTTTAGTTTAAGATTCTGTGTTTCATCGATCAAATGAGACTTAGTGAGTTCTGTGTTTAGCGTCAAAACCGATCCTGCATAAGTGTTTTGTGAGACTAAAGAGATCTAAGATGGTAAGATCTTATAATCAAGAGCCTGAAATACTCTGATACCAATTACGGGACCATTGAAGGGTGGTCAATGCAACAGTTTCACAAGGTGGAGAGACTTAGAACACTTAACAGATCAAATATGAAACCGGTTAGGAAGAAACAATGAACACAAGTAAAAGAATAAGAACAACAACAAAATAATATGGTTTGCAAGAATGTTGTATATTGCTCTGAAGTTCTTACAAGTGTTATAAATCTTAGTTCTAAATACAAGTACTTGAGATAATTTATACTACATTCTACAGCCAGCCATACTTTGAAGGCCAGCTGGAAACACTAATTTAGACAACAACATTAATGTAGAGTCAAAATGACAGATTGCCTTTTTGACTAGTGGCTGTGACATGTCATAGCTCACATCCTTATCTAATACAAAAAGGATAAAAGTACATAATTGGAAAGTTACAGACTTAACACCTTAATCTACAGTTGACAAAAGCATGGACTTTTCACTAAACCATGCTGGTTGGTGAGTCTTCAGAAATGGTAGTGGAAAGGTAGTTCAGCTTTTGTCAAAAGTAAGTCAGAGAAAGCATGTCTTCTCTGTCTTCGGAAGAAATCAGTCTTTGGCTTCGGAAGACTTTGTCTTTGAAGCTTCGAAAGACTTCATCTTTGGCTTCGAAAGAATTGTTCATTTGGCTTCAGAAGATTTGATACTTAGCATAATTCACTGAGTTATATCAAATCATCTGAAGTACTTTTCTAGTACTTCACATGTGCATGCTAAGAGCTCTTTGAGTGTTCTTTGGTTACATCAGCCTTTAAGTGTATTCCTTACATAGTTGCATCTATAGAATATTCGTATTTAGATACTATATCGTTTGAGAAGACAATTGGAAGACTAAAAACTCATAAAGAAAGAATTCGTTCACGAAGGATAAAGAAACATATTATTTGAACAAGTTGTTGTTTACACGCCACAAAGGAAGAAATGGACGTAAAGATAACTTTAGTCAAAAAAAAATAATATAGGATGATTCAAACAAGGAAATGGAAGAGGACGTGGATATGGAATATCTCAACAAGATAGTGAAGATCAAACAGATTCTAATCATAATCATCAAGAAGCAACAAGCACCAAAGATAAGTCACAAATTGAATGTTATCGATGTGAAAAAGTTAGGAGCTATGCATATGAATGTCCCAATAACAAACACAAAAAGGATAAATCTCTTCTAATTGAAACCGAAGATGAAGATCCTACCCTTTTGACCATATGACAAAAACAAAAAAAGATTGTATGAGACGATTAAACCTACCCGTATGACTTGGGAGTAACCTGGGAAGGGTACATTCATTTTAATCTAGTGAATGGATCATCAACTGTGGTCGTGTGATGCGATCAAAGAGAAGAAACCAAAACACGTGAAGCGATCAAAATTGAGGAATATGTTGTGTGACGCAACCAAAGTTGAATCGTGTGACTCGATCAAACCATGAAGGAATTAACCAAAGAAAATACCGTGTGACTTGGTTAAAATAAGGCTGTGAAAGCATATTACGTGAGACAATCAACATTTGAGTGATTCATGTTTAAAATAGTGCAATAATCTTGTGTGACTCAAGAATGATCAAGAAGTTGTGTGAGACAACTAAAGAAAGTTATGTGAAGAACATTTAAAGTTGTTCTGTAAAGGATTAAAGCTAGTAAATGACAAGGATTTGTGTGAAACAAATCAATAAAATTTGAAGGTTTGAAAGTGCTAGATACATATGTTGAATAAAGACAAGAAGGACGTGAGAAAGGTGCAGTGAATGCAAGTAGCAAGAATGATCACAAGAATATTGGTGTAGATAGTAAAACAAGAAGATCAAGTACAAGTAAAATAAGAACACATGAAACATTGAGCTTGAAGGAAGTCAAATTTAAGGGGGAGATTGTTGGATTAAATTTGAATATTATCAAAGGCAACCCAATCATTACAGATAGCAACCTACGACAGGCCTACACCACCATACTTAACACCGTTAGTTAGTTATAGTTAGTTTGGTAGTTACTGTTAATGTTAGTTACATTTAATTTACTGTCATATTGTAAGGGTATAAATACCCCTAATCACATTGTAATCAAACTAATCCTTTCAATAAAAGTACCGACTCTCTGTTCTTGACTCTTACAATTCCTAAGCATAAATTCAATACAATTTAAACTACAACATGTAGGTAGGGTGGTGAGCCTATCAAAGAATGGCCAATGAAAGAAGAAAAGACATAACACCAGGACCTGCATCGACCAAGGACTGTTAGTTAGGTTTGTAAGTAAATTTTAGTGTTTTGAGTTAATAGTTAGGTGTATTTGAACAATGGTTGTTTTTATGTATTATTAGTATAGTATTGTTTATAGTCATTTTTATGCTTGTCTATGTTCACCAACTTTTTGAGCAATGGTTGTGTTGACAATGGTTGGCCTAAGTATTTGCCACTGTTTTAGTTAATGTTATATTGTTGTGTGCTTTTCTTGATGTTTGTTTTAATGTCTAACATGACTGCAGAATCACTAGTCTACATACCACAAACAGCATACATAGGAACTATATATTTGGTTTGTTGGCATTTATATGCATGCACTTTAGTTAATGTCTAAAAGCATTCACATTAAATGTATTTATATTTATATGAGTGTGTTTTTTATATTTTAAATAATGGTTGTAAATGGTTGTTAGTGTAGGATAGATAAAAGTTACTTTTCATCTGTATATTGAGGAAATCATTGTTTAACCCTTATAAATTTTTAATATTTTTAAAGTGGTTGTGAGTAGAGAAAAAAAAAATGTAATAATAAAATTATAAATTAATATTATTTTTAAAGTGGTTATTTGGAGTCGTGTAAAATATAATTCCTTTTTATTTGACTATAAATTCGAATCAATCTACGTTTCAAAATAAATTTAGTTTGGAAATGAGTCTGATCAATTGTAGTATATACTTTATCACGTAGAATATGTCACCGTGACAGCGCGATGGGTAAAAACTAGTTAGTATAATTGTACTAAAATAGTTATGAGATAAATAGTTTTAAAGTTGAATGTCTTCTTCTACTTGCGTGTCAATTTTTAGTTCAAAAATTGAACAAAAACATATCCTATGAGATAAATGACTAAATTTTTTTGTTTGGAGTCGCGTGAAATATAATTCATTTTCATTTAATGGTAATTTGAATTAATCTACATTTCGAAATAAATTTAGTTTGAAAACGAGTTTGGTAGATTGTATTCTATACTTTATGACGTAGAATATGTCACCGCGACAAAGCACTACGGGTAAAAACTAGGTAGTGTAATTTCACTAAATTAGTTATGAGATAAATGGTTTTAAAGTTGCATGTCTACTTTTACTTGGGTGTCAATTTTCGGTTCAAAAATAGAAAAAAAAAAACATAATCCATGAGATAAATGAGTAAATCTTTCTTCTTAAATAAAATAGTAATTAAATGTGACATATAAAAGCATTATATTTTTTACTCACCAATTTTTTTTCCTTTTTTTTTCATATTAAATGACTAGGTTTATACATGTATATTACATAGTTAGTGAAAACAATAATATGTCCATCAGAAATTTGTGAAAACAAATTAATAAACATAAGTCTTTACTTATGACATGTAATAACTGAACTACAATTATATTGAGACAAATAAATAGTTTATATAAAGCTTTAAATTTTTCTTTGTATTTGACATTTGTTGTTTTTTTAGTAACCTTACTTTTTTTATTATCTAATATTATGACTCTAGCTTTATTATTTACTCTTGATAATACGATCACACATGTGCATAAATGAAAACTAATTCTTTTAAATACAGACTCTGATTAACTTTGGCTTTTGTTAACATCACTGCAAAACATATTGAAAATAATAGGTTTTCCGGTACCATGTTACACGGGTTTTAACAATAAAATACAAAGTTACTTAAGAAAAAAATTTACAAAGGTTAAATACATGAATATTAAATTAAATAGTCCACAATTGGGGTACTTCAATGTAAGAAAATGACAACTAAAGCAAAGTGCCTACCCAAAAACCTAATATAACACAACCATTTGCTTCAAATCAGTAAACACCAACGTGACCTACTACTTAAATCACTTGGGCTTCTGCATAATCCTCCTCTGCCTTGATGTTAAGCTGATCGATCAATATTGTTAACCTGTGGCTTAGACTCAGGCTTATGGGGAAGCCATGTAAAAGGCTTCTCAAAAGCGGGTCAGGTTTCAAATACTCACAAGGCAATCTCCCATCGAAAAGACTCTAAATCACCATATCATAACAAAAAGTTTACAGTTTATTTATGGACAAAAAGGAATGTGCGAATTGGCACCTATGGAAGTCACCAAGATGGATGTTATAGCCTAAATTATAAACAACAAAACAACCATTGGTTATAGTCAACTTAACAGTTACCTAGCTAAATGGCCAACAAACACTTATTGAGCTGCAATATAGTCCCCAAATCACAATGGCATATCTCAGTTTACCAACTGCAGTTTAATAGTCAAACAAATGAAAGTGTTGACATGCTCCACAATGAAATGAGAAACACTTAAAGATAAATAGTCACATAACTAATATAGTCAACTTGATGACCGAAGCTTACATGAATGCTTATGTGAATTTTGTTATGAATAAAAGTGTTGACATGCTACACAAATTAAATAAACTGCATTAATTAATGAAAAGTGTATTTGTGAATGCTTAAGCAAATTTTGTTACTAAAACAGTGCTGATCGGAGCTTCAGTGCCGATCGGAGCTTCAGGGCTGATCAGAGCTTCAGATCATTGTATGTACCCACTGATGAATCAATTTGTGGATGAGGTTCTTTGAAATTGGGCATATCCATCTAGTAGTGTTGTGACAGTGTAGATATGGGATTTGAAATCCTTTGATTTCGGAGAAGAGGGTACATACATAAAGAGTTAAAAAGAAGATTCAATGATCTTGAAGGGTGTTTGGAATTGCTTATTTTAGTTGAAAAATACTTTTGATGAATTATACTTAGTAACATATTACTTTTCAAAAAGAGTTTTAAAAGTGTTTAGATTAACTTATAAACAAAAAAGTCAATAAGTTGTTTTTTTAAAAATTGTTTGGTTTGGCTTATTCATGTAAAATAATCAAAAAAGACATTATTTTAAAAGCCAATAAACTAAAAAATAATGTTTTCTGAACCGGATCGGATAGTGAATCATACGCCTTACTGGTTCACTAGTCGGACCGGTTATGAGAACGGGATAAAATTTTAATTATTTAATGAAACTATGTATGTAAGGTCCCGTTCCCGAAAACCCCACAGTTGGTCAATCACAACCTCATTTATATCAAAACATATTAAGATTTATTAAGTAATAAAATATTGCAACGGAATAATTCATCAAAAACCATTTCATGCTTTAATAAATACATTTGCCAAGTAATGCATCATCGTTTAAAAGATTACAAAATATCACTTAGTTGTATTACAAAACAACATCATTATTATTGCATGAGATAGATGCCAGTCTTGCCTGCCAAGTAGCTTCACCCTCGTGCCATCCTCAGCAACAACTTACCTGCCAACTAAAAATGCATGAAAAGTCAGCGTTGCTGAGTGAGTTCTAGTTTTATATAATAAAATACTTTACGTTTACTAAAAACCTTTCCTTTACTTTCGTTCGTGATCACACAACATACATACATCTTGATAATATCATTATTATCTTTCAATATTCTTTTCATTCATTTCGCACTTTCATCATTATCTTTCACTTTCATCTAGACCAATGTCATATGCTATACCCCAAACATTATGCACGAAGCTGGTACTGAGCCAAAGTCTATAAATAGACCCCTAACATTGTGCACGAAGCTGACTCCAGTACCTTCAACTGATGGTAACCAGATCGGAGATCTATCCTCGAGAACCAACTGACACCTTGGAGCTGATCAAATAAGTCATCAATCCTGGGTAGTGGATACTGGTTCTTCACGTTCAACTTGTTTAACTCACGATAGTCGATGCACATCCTCATACTACCGTCCCTCTTCTTTACAAACAAGACCGGAGCACCCCAGGGAGAGATACTCGGTCGAATCAACCCTTTGTCCAACAACTCTTACAACTGAACCATCAGTTCCTTCATCTCAAACGGAGCCAATCGATACGGTGCCTTGGGAATAGGTTGAGCACCAGGTATCAAGTCGATCTGGAACTCGGTCTCGTGATCCGGTGGCATACCTAGTAAATCTTCTAGGAACACATCTGGAAAGTCACACACAACTGGTACGTCAGACAATTGTGGTACTGACGCATCCACATCCTTCACGTAAGCCAGGTAGGCACTACATCCACGTTTCATGCACTTCTCTGCCACCACCATTGAAATCACCCTCAGAACCGTAGTAACTAGATCACAAAGATCGTCACCAAACTCCCATCAGGCGCAGTCAATCGGATCATTTTCTTGCTACACATAATATTTGCCTCATAGGCTGCTAACCAATCCATCCCTAGGACCACATCGAATCCGCCTAAGGGCATCACGAATAATTTAGCAGAGAACCTATGTCCTTCCAATTTTATGTCACAATTGTCTAACAGATCAGAAATCCTGGTAGACTTACCAATGGCAGTTTCTACATCGAAGAGCCCATCAATCTTTCTACTCCTAACAGGCAACTTAGCACAGAAGGCAGCAGAAATAAAACACTTACTAGTACCAGAATCAAATAGGACAGAGGCATAAGTTTGGTTTACTAGGAACGTACCTGACATGACATCGGGGTCCACCCTAGCCTCCTCCCGGGTCATCGTGAATGCTCTGGCTTTTGCTCTCTGCCCATCCTTCTCGGTCCCCTTCTTTGCCCCAGAACTTTCAGCCCTCGGCTTCCTGCAATCTCTACTCGTATGCCCAGTTTCGCCATAATTGTAGCACCTCGTCACTCCACAATCCCTTGCTCTATGACCGGGCTTCCTACACTTGAAGTAGAGATTTGATCTCCACTTGCATTCCCCCGCATGCTCCTTCCCACACATATTACACATCCTTGACCCAGTACCTGCTGTCACCACCCTCCTGTCATTCATTCTTGCCTTTTTGTTTTTGGGGGTGAAACCACCACTGCCAAATCTTTTCCCCTTCCAATTTTTATCACCGTCACCTTTCTTATTCACCTCCACTACCACCATCTATTCTCTCTCATCATATAACCTCCCTGCCAGATCAACCACCGACCTAAATGTTCTCTGTCGGGCGGCGATCATGTGCCTACGGATATCCGTCGACAAACCCTGGATATACCTCTTGATCTTCCTTGACACCGGCGTCACCTGATCTGGCACCAGCCTTACCATCTCGTTGAACTTAGTCGTGTATTACTGGTGTGTCATGGTTCCTGCCTCCAGCTGTAGGAACTCTCTCTCAATCTTGTCGAGCTTCCTATAAGGACAAAATTCTTCAATCTTTTTCAGCTCACTCCACCTCATCCTCCTAATTGCCCTGCTTCCCTCGGCCTGGACAATGTTGTCCCACCAGCATAAGGCCGAGTCCACAAAAGAGTGGGTAGCAAACTTCACCTTCTGATCCTTTCGGCACTCACTGATATCGAGCACCGCCTCTATCTCCCTCACCCATTGGTGAGCAGCAGCAGCATTACCATTTCCATCAAAAGTTGGGGGCTTGCATCGCTGGAATGCTCCATAACTACACCCCTTGGCAGTTTCCTGCACCTATTCCTCCTCCTCATCATCACTGGAGACAACTATCTCAGTCTCTGGTTGCTCCCCTTCACCTGAACCTCTCCCAGCGGTCCTCCTCCTCTCCTCCTTCTCTTTCTTTTCATCCTCCCTCACAGCACGAATAACCTCGATCACCACAGATGGCAGGATCGTCTTCATGACCTGATGAACCTCCTCCACAACTACCTCTTTCACAGAGGCTCTCAAATTAGCACTCTCATCACCGCCTTCCTGGTAATGAAGCTCGGGCTCTGCAGGAGTCGTCCCAGCAGCCGTAGCCTTGTTCCCGGTGACACATGGCCTAGCACCACGACCACCCTGCACACCTCCTCGAGAGGCCTTCGAAGATCTACCACCCGTCATCCTCTAAACACTATAAGATTCAAACACCAACACGGTCATTCAAGGTAATAGCTCAGATTATGTCAAGTATAGTAAGTCCCTAATTACAGTGGCCAGTTATGATTAGCCACTTACATTACTCTTTATCCCCCAAGCATTGCCTATCCTGACTACATCAGTATCTAAATCTACTAAGAGCACATAAATCAGATAGCACACGACATAATACCGGTTAACTTAAAGAAAGTAAATTACCTGATGGCATGTAGCTATTTGGGCTGGCATCCCTCCATTCGATCCCATTCTCAGTTTAAGTTTAGGTATTGAAAATATTTACCCATTACTCTTAAACTTTGGCTCTGATACCAACTTGTAAGGCCCCGTTCTCGGAAACCCCACAGTTGGTCAATCACGACCTCATTTATATCAAAACATATTAAGATTTATTAAGTAATAAAATATTACAGCGGAATAATTCCTTAAAAACCATTTCATGGTTTAATAAATACATTTGCCAAGTAATACATCATCGTTTAAAAGATTACAAAATGTCACTTAATTGTATTACAAAACAACATCATTATTATTGCATGAGATAGATGCCAGTCTTGCCCGCCAAGTAGCTTCACTCTCATGCCATCCTCAGCAACAAGTTACCTGCCAACTGAAAATGCATGAAAAGTCAGCGTTGCTGAGTGAGTTCTAGTTTTATATAATAAAATACTTTGCCTTTAGTAAAAACCTTTGCTTTACTTTCGTTCATGATCACACAACATACGTACATCTTGATAATATCATTATTATCTTTCAACATTCTTTTCATTCATTTCGTACTTTTATCATTACCTTTCACTTTCATCTAGATCAATGTCATATGCTATACCCCAAACATTATGCACGAAGCTGGTACTGGGCCGAAGTCTATAAATAGACCCCTAACATTGTGCACGGAGCTGACTCAAGTACCATTTTGTACATATTGGTCAATCACAAGGATTGACCCCTGTGCGCATCCTCATGGGTTAGCTAAACCGCACACAGTTGAGCTAACAACCCCTCAATGAGTTGTGAACCTCCTTTCAGTTGCTTGCAAGACTTTACATTCTTTCATTAGGTTCTACTTCGTTAATAATGTCTTTCACTTTCATTATATAATACTTTACGTACAAGAGTATTAACACACCACGTAAAGTCATGTAAGAATACGTAATAAGGAACATCAATAACAGGCCACAACATGCATAAAAAGAACAAACATAACCCACCAAAACATTCCAGAGCTTAATCATAAATTTCCATTTTTCCTAAAATTTCAGAAAAATTCTAAGGCAACTTAGGCACATGAGCACTATGTGGGCGCATGGGCACTATGTAGGCGCACGGACAGTTGGGCGCATTGGAACACTTGGGCGCATGGGGAAAAACTTAGGCGCATGGGAAAAACTTAGGCGCGTGGGTACTATGCAGGCGTATGAGCACTATGCAGGCGCATGGATACTTGGGCGCACGACAAACTTAGGCGCACGGGAAACTTAGGCGCATGAGCAAACACTTAGGCGTATGGGCAAAAACTTAGGCGCATGGGAACTATGCAGGCGTATGAGTACTATGCAGGCGCATGAGTACTTGGGCGCATAAGAAACTTAGGTGCATGAGCAAACACTTAGGCGTATGGGTAGTTTGGGCGCATGGGCACTATACCAGTTCTAACTTATGCAAATTTTTAGTTCCCGATCATCATCCTTACATAATCCTAGCCCAAATCTAGCATACTAAGCTCATAAAACAAGCATACAACCAAATAATTCGGTCAAACATTCACAAACACACATACCCACATAAAACAGAGGTTAATACATACGGTTACATACTGAAAGTTGCAAAATAATAGTTTACATGAATTTCTAACCCCAAAACAAGTTTAAAAACAGAAAATTCGGGGTTCTAGAACTCACCTACAGCAGTCTTCGAGTAAAACTCCTCCAAACTCGAGAGCATTTGGAGTTCAAACACCTAAACACACACAACCGAACACAGAGAAACACATAAGACTCGGTCTACAAGCTGAAAACCCAGCTGAAACTCAACAAAACACACAAAGTCTTACCTTCTAGACGATCTTCTTCTTCTTCTCTCTAGAAAACCGATGGAACTCTGCTTTTCTTCTTTTTCTACTATCGAAGGCAGTTGGTGAGCAGAAGTGTGGGAGGCCATGCCCACTTTTAAACGTAATTATATTAAAGTTTGCCTCTTGTACAACTTTAACCCCTCAACTTGGGTTATTTTACATTTCTTTCTTTATACTTCTCTTTTCTTTTCTTTTTCTCTTCTTTTCTTCTTTTTAAAATATCCGGGTGTTACAATGTAAAAAATACTGAAAATTTTAAAAATATATAAAAAAACCGATCCAACCGGTCCAACCCCCCGGTTCGATCGGGTCCAACCGCCGACTCGGTTTAAACCAATCGGTTCAACGCTATCGAAACAAACAACATCAGATCGGATCGTTCAATGGGCCGAATCATGGTCGAACCAGTCGGTCCGATCCGACCCTCACAACATTGCTAAAAAGAGTTTTTATGAGGTTATAATAGGAAATATGAACTAAAGGAGTTTTTCTTCTCAAAAAGTCATCCCTGACTTTTTCAAACTTATTTTTAAACCTATGCGAGAAGTCATTTTGAGAAATCTTTTTCAATGCTAAATATTTTTTTATCTTATTAATTTCTCAAAAATTAATAAGTTAAAAGTAATTTTAAAATAAACAATCCTAAACTCCCACTTGATGAAGATGGCTAGCACGCATAACAACAAAGAGATAACGAAAGACAATCTAGGGTTTCGGAAACAGATGATGAGAAGTAAAGGAATAGGAGAGAAAATCCTATAGATTATGGAAAGTATATGGAAGAAGACATTTTCTCGGGTTATTCAGTGGATCAAGTCGGATCCTTAGATCCACGTGTTGGGCTTTCGGATCCGTTTGTTCAGGCGAGAAAATGCATGTTTCGTTGCTCTAGACAAGGGACATGAGTCTCAAAAAACTTTCATTTATTAGATGTACAGATTACATTAATTACTAATAATATAATTTAACTTTTTTAGGTTAAAACTAGTTTTTAATAAAAAAAAGAAATCTTTTTATTAATATTATTTGTAGATAAACAAATTTATATAACACAAGAAATTTTTCAAAGCATCAAATCTTTTTAAAAAACAAAAATATTTTAAAATTTGTTTTTAAAAAATTAAATATTTTTAAAAACTAAAAATAATTACAATTTGGAGTTATCACTAAAAAATGCTTAGATTTGAGCCTGGGATTTTTTTAGTTGTGAGTTTACTCATAAGGGGGTTGGGAGTGTGGCCCCGGCTAAAACCAGATAAATAGACCCGATTAAAATAACATCTATCAATCAAATTAGGATCATACTTTTGCTGTTAAAAAAATAGATACATGATTATAATTAAAGTATCCACTAGAAGAAATACACAATCAATAGGTGATACTTTTAAAGTTCCCTGTAAATGTTTTGATGATATTATCGAAATCCCCATTTGCATGAGAGACAAATAAGAGATGCATAATTACACATTAAACTTTTCAACTTTCAGAGTATTTTTGGTTACCAAGTTAATTGTTTAATGTAAGTGGGTGCCCAACTTTTAAGGGTACTTTCTAATGCAATCATGACTTTTAATATGTGTGAATTTCAATAGGATTTTCATATTTAAATTCACATGAGGGTGGTCTGGCGTAACACGGCTTCGGCCTTGGGTTTTATCGGGTATCACAGGAACACCTTCGCAACTGTGGCGGCTTCGAGATCTCGGGTTATAATTTGATTTTTTTCAGAAACTAAAGTGCACTTCTTACTTGTGTGATCATGTATGCACTAACAAAAGACAATAGGTGAATAACCCACCTTTATTAAACAATCCAAACAACTACGGTTGGTTCATATATATCCTAAGTTTATTTAAAAAGTTTAAAACTTACAATACCATTGATCTTAGCAAGACCTCATAACTTGGCAAAAGGAATATAAAAAAAATGAGACAATCCCATATGTAATGGTAACAATTTAATATATTAGTAGACAATGTTTGTCTAAACGACTCAATTTTCATGTTTCCATAAGTTACTTAGAGCATTCAGATCTCTTTTTTTATTTAAATTCTTATAATTACATTAAAAATTAATATTTTTTCTCTTATCTTTCAAATTAAATACTATTTTTTATATTTTTATTAATTGTTTTTCTCTCTTCTATATTCACAACCACATTAAAAAATATTTAAAATCTATAAGGGTTGAATAACGTATTATTAAATATATAAATGAAAAATAATATTTTTTTATCTTCTCAACTCGTAGTTATTTCATATAACATAGGTAATACACTCACAAATGTACAAGCAAGGGGATGTGAATGCTCTTAAAAGGAGTTCAGATTTACAAAATGATAGTTTTTGTATCTAAAGTCAACCTTCAGGGACTTTTTGCGTTACAAAGCAAAAGATCAAGGAGCTCAATTTACATCTACCATAAAATTCACTCCGTATTATTTGGTTATGTTTATGGTTAACATGCGTCATATTATTATGGCGTTAGTTTCAACATTCAAATCCTCTGTTCGCCGGAAAAAACGGTCAGTCATCGGAATACCTTACCACATTCTGAATTGAACATACTGGTAACAACAATTTGATCAAATTCATCTTTTATACCAATTCAATCTGCGATTATTCTAATACGTACGTAATGATGATCGTGATATTGTATCCATACAGCGAAATATGTTAGATGCAGCCGTCGAAGATAAGATAATGGCGGCAACGGAGAAGAAGATCGAAGAATTGTCAGCCGAATCAACGATTATCGAGGAGAATAATGACGTTAAACAAGCTGTTTCGGGCAAGCGACATCTCTTTGGTCGTAAAAAACCTCTTCATGCAGCTCTCGGTTCTGGAAAAAGTAAATCTCCTCAATCTGTTCTTAATTCTGATTGAAATGCATCGTTTAAATGGGAATATGATCTGATTATGTTATATGTTTGTTTGATCAATGTGTATCTTTCCGTATGTTTCGTATTTGTTGAATCTTTAACCACTTTTATGGTGAAGATGATTTAGCGTAAAAAGGATCACAATTTGATCCCCGTACATCATAATTTTAAATATCTATTAAGGTCTCATAAGATTGTATTGCTTAATCTCATTATCCTATCAGCATTGTTGTGGTACCATTTACATTTCACTTCAAACATTGAAGTAGGATTCACTGATGCATCTTTTTTTTTTTTTTTTTTTGATATCATAAAGTGGATATGCGGGATTATGTTTGCATAAATTATTTCAATTCTTTATTTTAAGCTCGTGATTATGTTTTCAGCTGCTGATGTTTTACTATGGAGGCAAAAGCAGCTGTCTGGTGCCATTTTTGTTTCTGCAACTGTCATATGGCTTCTGTTTGAGTGGATAGGCTATCATCTTCTTCCATTTTTGTGCCACTTTCTAATACTTACTCTCTCCATATTGTTCCTGTGGTCCAATCTGTCTTCCTTTGTTAACAAGTGAGTTAATTACCTTTGTATCTGTAACTCCACATCCAGCTTGACCAATCATCACTTCTTGTTTTGAATATTGAAAGATTGTAATTATAAATTTTGTTTTTCTTGATTGATTTTGCTATTTTTAAGTGATTTCTATTGCCATGTGAGCATATTGACATTTTAATTTTGATAGGTCTCCTCCAAAGTTTCCTGACATTAGATTGTCACAAGATATCTGTGATTGTATTGCTGTCCTTCTGAAAGATCAGATCAATCAGGCCTGCTTATTCTTGAGGGAAATGACTACTGGGAGGGACTTAAAAAGATTTATGAGTGTATGCATCTTCGATCATCCTGATTAAAATACCTCACCTAAATGTATTATTTGTTTTACTACTTGTTACGGCACAAACTACTTGTGGGCATGCAGGTGATTTTCACCCTGTGGGTGGTCTCAGTCATCGGTGGTTGGTTCGAGTTTTTGACCCTTGCGTACATCTGTGAGTTCATTTCTTTCAAATTTTAAATGCATTTGAATATGCTTCAATCGACCATTTCATGATATTTCATTTTTTTGATAGATCTTTTAGTGTACATATAAATATATTTGAGCCATTGCAGTTAAAACATAACCCATATTGACCCGTTTATATGTAAATGTATCAGTGTTTGTGCTGATGCTGACTGCACCATTGTTGTATGAGAGAAATGAAAGTTTGGTGGATGCTTATGGTGAAAAGGCAGGCAATGAAATCATGGCAACTCTAGAGAAAATCCCATTGCCCTTTTTCAAGAGCAACAAACAGCATTGATTCAAATGAAACTACCATCAACTGATTTGTGTTTATTTTACCTACTTAAGAAAGAAATATTAGCATATGTTATTCTTTAGGATTTCATGCACATGCTATTTGGCTATTTAAAGTTGTATTTGCTATCTGTGTTTAGAGTTAATCCTCTCTCAAGTGTATTCTGCATCAACTAATTAGACTATTATGGTGTCGCAATGGAAATGTATTTATAGAACTTGATTCATGGTAGGTGATGTGTTTATAAAACCATGTCAATGTTAAATAGTGAACTACAATGAGTGTCAAAGACTGAATGTCCTTTGCTAAGTCCGTCACTAAACTTAAAAATTGAAATAGAAATTTTTACTAAATAGTGTCCCTAAATACGTCTCTAAAGATTTAAGTAAACAATATAAGAGAAACTAATATTCTCCGTCGCTTAATGTAGGTCATTGAACAGAAATTTCCTAACAATACCCAACAATAAAAAGATGAAATGAATATAATGCGGGGTGAAAACACTCAAACTCTTGGTGAATGTGATCAAACAACAGAAAGAACACAATAATGATAAAACAATAAAGAACCAGAAACAAGAATCAGTTAAAAATGCTCACCTAAAATGCTCTTTGCATCTACTAAAATTCACGCATACATCAAAATGTAACAACAAAGCTATTTATAGTGAACACAACTCTCATATTGAAACAAATTTTAAATCGAAACATACTTTAGATTGGCAAGAACACTTTTGATTGAAGACTTCAATCAAAAGTACTTTCAATTACAAGAGAATATAATTACAATAAGAAACAACCAAAATACAATCAAAAACTCAATACAAAAGATTTAGACTCTGCAATCTCCCCCCTAAACTTTTGGTTGCTTAGTCTTCGTAGCGGGCTTTAACAAAGGGGGAGCGTTGAGTATCACTACCCGTTTGAATGGTTTGGCATCAACTTCATAATCGTCGGTGCACTTTATGGGGTTTTTGAAAAGCACCCAAATCTTACAAATAACAAATAAACGAAAATATTTTTGAGTTTTTCATTTTAAGAATCCATTTATTGAAGAATTTGATTAAAAGTTACTCAAAATTAATCATGCGGAGGGATTCGACCAAACTTTTAAATCTAGTGGAATCGAATGCTTGACTGTGATTTTCATGATAGTCTTAACATCTACATTTTTTTTCACAAATTCTCAAGACAATAACGCATAAAATGGCATTTCATTTCAATGTGTTTGGTCTTGGATTGTTGAAAGGGATTCTTAGTGTTATAGGGACCGCATGCAGTACCGTTGAAAGGTGGTCAATGCAATAGTTTCTCAAGATGAAGAGACATAGAACACTTAGCAGATCAAATAGGAAACCGGTTAGGATGATGAAACAATAAACACAAGTAAAAGAACAAGAACAAGAACAAGATAATATGGTTTTTAAGAATGTTGTATATTACTCTCAAATTCTTACAAGTGTTACAAAGCTTAATTTTAAATACAAGTACTTGAGATATTTTATACTACATCCTACAGTCGGCCGTACTTTGAATGCCAGCTAGAAACACTAATCTAGACAACAAGATCAATGTATAGTCAAAAGGACAGATTGTCTTTTTGACTAGTGACTATGACATGTCATAGCTCACATCCTTATCTAATACAAAAAGGATAAAAGTACATAGTTAGAAAGTTACAGACTCAACACCTTAATCTACAGTTGACAAAAGCATAGACTTTTCACCAAACCATGCTGGTTGGTGAGTCTTCAAAAATGGCAGCGGAAAGGTAGTTCAACTCTTGTCAAAAGTAAGTTAGAGAAAGCATGTCTTCTCTGTCTTCTGAAGAAATCAGTCTTTGGCTTCGGAAGACTTTGTCTTTGAAGCTTCGAAAGACTTCATCTTTGGCTTCGTAAGAATTGGTCTTTTGGCTTCGGAAGATTTGATACTTAGCATAATTCACTAAGTTATATCAAATCTTCCAAACTAATTTCCTAGTACTTCACATGTGCATGCTGAGAGCACTTTGGTTGTTCTTTGGTTGCATTAGCCTTTAAGTGTATTCCTTACAAACTCCCCCTAGGCTGATGCTACGAAAACTGAAGAGACCTTTAAGTCTTGATCTTCATCTATTGACAGTCCTCATCAGAATCAAGACCATTCCCTTCATTATCAGTTGGTCAGGATTTCTCAGACTCTCAAAGTATCTCCTCATGTCATAGAGATCATGTAGAGGGAGATCAAGAATATTTTGCCAAAAGTAAATATCTTGACCTCCTTGATCTCTAGTGACATACCATCTATCTGGGTTGTTCGCAAACACCCAAGATAAGATGGGTCTCTCTGCAGCAAGAGGTTCTACTATGAGTGGACTTTGTTAAGCAGCCTCTTCTTGAGCACCCTTAGGATGTTCTGACCCATCATAAGGTGCAGAGGTGGATGCCTTGGACTTCTTCTTCTTTTTCTTCTTGTCCCTTCTTATGGCCATCCTTTTACTCTTTTTGTACTTTAACTAAGAGGACTGACTTGCAGTACCAGATTGTTCTTGTTTGTCCTTCTCAGTTAGGTCCTTGTCCTTCACAAGTAAAGAAGGAGAAGGATCAGGACCCTCCTGTGGATCAGATAATGAAGCTGGCTATGATGCAGCACTAGGTCCAGGTTGTGTTGTCTCCTGGGGTTCAACCTTGACCTTGGCTTTAGGTGCAGCCTAACTTGGTAGAGAATGCAAGTCAACCAGCTCACCCCTTTTTATCTTCTGCTTGATCACTCTAATGTGCTCATCCATAGTGGATAGAGACATTGGACCAAGTCTCATTTCGAATAATCTATACAGCTTCAAAAAGCTCACCATCTTTTGTCTATCAGCAGACTTCTTCAGATTTGCTTTGATGGTGGCTCTTGACCTTGCAGCCTCTTCCCTCATCTTCCTCTTTGTAGTTTTTTGCTCTTTTTGCACTTATTGCTCAAGCTGCTTGAAGTATTCAAACTCAACGTATTCATATGGTAAGGGAAGAAGGTCTGCTGCCTGATAGAAACCTGTGGCACTTAGGTAGGTTATCATGTTTTACCTGTCTTATTCCCTACCTACCTGAGTTTGTTGCTTAGTAGCCACAGCCTCTACCTCAGGACTAGCCTAAACTGGGGAGAGGGTAGGAGCTTTGTAGAGTATTTTTCTCCTCATTTCTTCCTTGATCTTGAGGAGCAATTCTGCATCCTAAGCTTCCCTTCTCTGCTTTGACACTTCCATGTCAGCCAATTCATTTAGTTCATCCAAGGGGAGAGAAATGAGTTCATAAATATTGTAGTTCCTGGACCCCAAATAGTTCAATCTGGCTGCCCTTAACTTATCATCTTGAGTGCTTGGCCTGGGGGCAGCCCTGATTGCAGCTTCTATGAAGCTAAGGGTCTTATTTGAACTCTCCCTCCTTGCCTTCCTCTTCCTCTCCCTCTTCTCCTCCTCAATCTCCTCAGAGGTTATTTCCTCTTCCCTTTGTCACTCATAGGCCTGTGTGACTCAGGGTGGAGAGAGCTTTGGCCTTCATTTCTTGGTGCTGCACTTGAACTCTGGCAAGAGAGAGGCTGTGAGACACCTTCACCAGCTGGTGCCTCACTGAGGGTAATGGGTGTTGAAGTAGTTCCTGTCTCAAGGTTCACAGGCTCAACTACTGGGCCTTCAGCCAAGGTTTCCCCTTCAAAGCTAATCTTAGGGTCCACCTCAGAATCCAATTAACCAACAGTCTTTCCTGCTAGCCTCTGTCTATATAATTTGGATCTCAGCTTGAACTCTTCAAGCACCCCATCTTGAATCTTATCAGCTAACCTTGTAGCTTGCCTGTTTTGACTTGGGTTGGCAAGTGGGAGGTCAACTAAATAGGTGTTCTCATAGTATCTCAGGTTGTAGAAGTTGAAGATTTCTTGTTGTCCCTGAGACCTAGAGATTACCAGGGCTCTCATTTCAGCATCATACCTCCATCCTACTATTGGATTCGCAGCAGGGTGGGATGGAGTAGGCATTACCCTTAGTATACTCTCCTTAAACAAGCTTTGAAGGAGTGAAGCAACATCAATGTGGACCTGAGGAGGTTGTTGAGTATGGACAGTTTCAAGTGAGGGTAGTGAGTCCTCCATGTCCATACTCTGAGAGGAACTCCCAGGTTCTGTGATTGTAGGTAGGACTTTCTCTCCCTTTTTGGTAGCATCACCCTCTTGGGGTGTTAAGGGTTAGCTCCACCATATCCACAGGTTCTTGTGGGCGTGGTTGAGTCCTCTCGATGGGTCTCTCAGCTAACTTGCCCTTGAGATCGGTGATCTCAAGTTGCTGGTCATTAACCTTTTTTTGTAAGGTAGCCACCTGAGATTCCAGGTGAGTCACCTTTGAAACTAAATAGGTGAATATTTTTAACAGTCTTTGCACCTTTAGTTGCAGACTCCCCTCATCTTCATTAGAAGAATCATAGGGGGATGAGAGAATAGGACCAAAGTCTTCTTCCTCATCACCGGCTAGAGTTTCTTGGCTGCTGGATTTTCCCTGCACCATGATAGCTCCAAGAGAAGTGTCAATGAGCTGGGTTGTTATGGTTGAGGTCTTAATGATGTAATCACTTATAGAAGTGAGAGCCTCTTCCATATGGACCTCCTGAACATGTTCAGGAAGATCCACCTCAGTTGTGGGTGGATGATGTGGGCTAGATATAGGTGATTTAGGAGCACTCATCTCTCCTTGAGTAGGGGTGGAGAAGAGAAAGTCATGGTACTCACTAAAACCTATATCCTCATCATCATAGAATACTATGTTTGGGATTGGCTGGTTGAGATCTAACGATTGGGGATGGTAACTTTCCCTAAAGGTTGATCACTAGAGTTTTGAGACTCAGAGTGAAGGCTTAAGGCCGGGCTAATAAGCTCATCAGGCTGAGTATGAGGAACCTCAGCACTGATCATAAAAGTAATGGGAGTGGTCTGCTCCTCAAGAGAAGTGGGAGCTTTAGTGTCCACTTCTTCCTGCATGGTTGGTGATTTGGGGGCCTGCTCAACCTGAGTAGATTGAGCAGGTGTCACACCCCCAATCCACGGCAGTTTCCTGCGGGGTGTGATCATCATGGAATCATAGTCATTGATCGACCACTACATGATTCGGAAAAACATACGTTGCAAATAAGTTTAAAATACATAATGTTTTCAGAGTCAAATTGCGAAAGCAAAGAAACTAATGCAAGTCGATTTCCAAACTCGACAAATATATATATTACTTAGAAAATATTAATAAATTATATTTCACTTGAAAGTGTACACAAACCCTTTTATTTTAAGATTGACATATGGTTTAGGTAATTAAATATTATTTTGACTCGACCCGAGACGTGACTCAGGTGTTTAGTAATTTAGCTATGTAATTTACTTATGAAATTATAGAAACCAGGGTTTTGAAATAATCTTATTTTTCTTAGGTAAAATAAGAATTTTATTATAGTAATTGGAATACAATTTGAAATATTGACATCTAAGTAAAATCACTAGCTTTTATATTTTTACAATCCACAAATAAATATATATTAACTTATAAAATAATTATTTAATTATTTTTCTTAATAGGATTATTCCTTTATTTTATTTAGCTATTATGAAACTTAGCATATATTAAGTTAGGATTTCCTCCATTAAGTGATTTTATTATATTATAAATTTAAATACCCTTGAATGAAGTACTTAACTAATTTAGTCATTTTACCAACATATCTTTACCCAACCTTTTAGGTGACTTAGTAACTAATATTATAAAATCCATAAATTCATATTTTAAGTCTCATGTCCAAATAGCAAATTCATGTGTTATCTTTATCACATAGTTATCTACTAACCATTTTAACACACTCTTTAGACTAACATAATATTTAGTTATAAAGTTCATATTTTTCATTTAAAGTTCCATGTACATATACTTAACCATTCTTGTAAACTTGGTCAAATTGTCATCTAATCATAACCCAACTTTTGTGGTAATATTTTACCACTCACTAACTAAGTATAACTTGAAGAATATATATATAAATGTCCATAATAATACTTGTAAAACATCTAAAATTTCATAATCATAATATAACCTTTTTGTGACTTTTTTGGGTTTTAACAAACCCTTATGACCTTTTAATAAAATCACCAACTAGTAACTTAGTCAAATATGGGTCTATGAATATTTACTTTTTAAGAACAATAATCATTATTTAGTTCATGTTAAAATGTCTTGTATTAAATATTATTCTTAGAACTTCTTGTTGGTAAAAACACCATTTTTAACATGTAAGACTTTTGTTGATGAATGTTGTTACATATGATCTAGTAAATTTATAATATAATGAAATGAAAGATATATAAACAAAAAGACAGTTTTCTCACTAAAAACAAGCAAGAAAAAATAGGAGGGTTGATATAGGATGCTTGGAGGCTTCAAAAATCACTTGGTCTTCAACAATGGCACTTGAATCATCCAAGATTTGTAGAAAATAATTTGGAAATATGTTGAGGTGGTGGGGATGGTGTCTTTGATGAAATATTAATGGGAAAGGTGAGGGAGGAGAGTGTATTGGGTGGTGTTTGTGATTTGTGTGATTGATAGCTAAATGGTATGTGTATCTTATATTCTTTCACCCTTTTCCAAACTTAGGACTTTGGTACATGTAAGGACCAATTCTTGGTCAAAGGAGAGGAACAAAAGTGCCATTCCATAGTGGTAATAAGGTAATCAACTTCGAAAAGTGATTCATGAAAATGGAAAGACTTGCATTTTTCAAAACCAACAAATTGGTACAAGTTTCTTGGGATGGAGAAAAGAAAGAAAAGGTGAGGTGATGGGGGTGGGGTGGATGGCCAAGGAGGGGAAATGGGGTTTCGGTTTTTATATTTTTGGGTAGTATTGGGTATTTGGGTGGTATTTGTTGCACTATAGGTATTTTATATATTTTTGTATTTTTACTTTTTAATTTTCAAAATACATTAAAATATTATAGGAACTTGTATAATATCATATATTTTAATATTGATAATATGTTAATGATGCATTGTGTATCTACTAGTCGCGTTATAACAATTCGTTTGGGTAAATATCAAGTTACGCGATTAGGTTTATTTATAAGTTTAAACTTTTCCAATGTATTAATTTGGAATCTAAAATACTTTGAAACACTTTAAAGTATTTGTTAATATGTATATATTAATTATCACCAACGTTCGTGTGTGCCGGATGTGCCATGTGTAAAAATGGTAATTACGTCAAATCACCGATGCATGAAATGTATGCATGAAATTTTGCAATGCATGAAATGATTTCAATAAATGAAACAAATTGAAAATCAAGTATGATATGTGTAATTAAGACTAGGTCTAGGTCGGGTATTGACCTGAAATTTGCCGGTTGTCACATACTACCCATGTTAGAAAGAATTTCATCCCGAAATTCAGCTAGTGTCTTCCGTAGTTGCTAGGGTTTCAAACAAGTAAGGGTATTTTAGTTTCATTTGGTCTTCGCGTTCCCAAGTAAATTCGGGTCCTCGTCTGGAATTCCACCGAACCTTCACTATAGGGATGCGGCTTCGTTTCATTCTCTTTACCTCTCGATCCATGATCTCCACTAGTTTCTCAATAAAATGGAGTTGTTCATCGATGTGAACCTCATCGAATGGTATAATTAAGGTTTCATCTGACAAGCACTTCTTTAGATTTGACACATGAAAAGTGTCATGAACACTACTAAGTTCTTGTGGTAGTTTGAGTTTGTAAGCTACAGGACCAATCCTTGTTAGGATTTTGAACGGTCCAATGTATCTAGGGTTTAGCTTACCACATTTACCAAAACGAATAACTCCTTTCCATGGTGAGACTTTAAGTAGAACTTTATCTTTCACTTGGAATTCCAATGGTTTGCGTTCACGTCAGCGTAACTTTTCTGGCGGTCACGCGCGGCTTTGAGTCGGTTTCAAATCTGAGCGATCTTTTCTGTGGTCTCGTGTATGATCTCAGGGCCAGTAAGTTGGCTATCGCCTACCTCAGTCCAACACAATGGTGATCGACACTTCCTCCCATATAATGCTTCGAATGTTCCAGCCTTGACACTAGTGTGATAACTATTATTGTAAGAAAATTCGGCTAAAGGTAGATGAGTATCCCAATGGTGTCCGAAGTCTATCACGCAAGCCCTAAGCATGTCTTCCAATGTTTGGATAGTCCTTTCGCTCTGACCATCTGTTTAGGAGTAGTATGCCGTACTCATATCTATTCGTGTACCCAAGGCTTTTTGTAATGATTGCCAAAACCTAGAGGTAAATCGACTATCTCGATCAGAGATAATGAAGATTGGCATACCATGTCTTGAGACAACCTCCTTAAGGTAGATCCTGGTCAGCCTTTCCATTTTATCAATTTCCTTAATTGGTAGGAAATGTGCAGACTTCGTTAGTCAGTCTACAATTACCCAAATCGTATCACACCCGGTGGATGTCTTCGGTAGTTTTGTTAAAAAGTCCATGGAGATCTGTTCCCATTTCCACAGTGGAATTTCTAGTTGGTGCAGTAGTCCTAATGGCTTCTGATATTCTGCCTTAACCTTTGAGCATGTGAGAAACTTGCTAACATAGGTGGCTATGTCAGCCTTCATGTTAGGCCACCAGTATAACTCCTTCAGGTCCTGGTACATCTTATCGGAGCCCGGGTGGATGGAGTATCTGGATTTGTGTGCCCCGTTCATCATAAGATCCTTAAAGTTTCCAAAATTTGGTACCCAAATTTGGTTCATGAAATAGTAAGTTCCATCAGTCTTGATCTCAAATTGTTTATCCATGCCGCGAAGAGATTCCCCTTTCAAATTTTTTTCCTTTAGTGCTTTGGATTGAGCATCTCGAATTTGAGTAGTCTGACTCGTGTGGATCGTCATCCCCAACGCTGGCACTCGCAAGGTTTTGGTTCGTTCCTTCCTGCTTAAAGCGTCTGCTACAACATTCGCCTTGCCAGGGTGGTAACGAATCTCACAATCATAGTTGTTCAGTAACTCAACCCACCTGCGTTGTCTCATGTTCAGTTCCTTATGATCGAAGATGTGTTGAAGGCTTTTATTGTAAGGCCCCGGGAACCCCACATTTGGTCAATCACAACCTCATTTATATCAAAATATATTAAGATTTATTAAGTAATAAAATATTGCAGCGGAATAATTCATCAAAAATCATTTCATGCTTTAATAAATACATTTGCCAAGTAATACATCATCATTTAAAAGATTACAAAATGTCACTTAGTTGTAATACAAAACAACATCATTATTATTGCATGAGAGGATGCCAGTCTTTGCCCGCCAAGTAGCTTCACTCTCTTGCCATCCTCAGCAACAAACTACCTGCCAACTGAAAATGCATAAAAAGTCAGAGTTGCTGAGTGAGTTCTAATTTTATATAATAAAATACTTTACCTTTAGTAAAAACCTTTCCCTTACTTTCGTTCATGATCACACAACATACATACATCTTGATAATATAATTATTATCTTTCAACATTCTTTTCATTCATTTCGTACTTTCATCATTATCTTTCACTTTCATCTAGACCAATGTCATATGCTATACCCCAAACATTGTGCACGAAGCTGGTACTGGGCCGAAGTCTATAAATAGACCCCTAGCATGGTGCACGAAGCTGACTCCAGTACTGGGGCAAGCGACAAGGGTCGCGTTTCGTACATATTGGTAAATCACAAAGATTGACCCGTGTATGCATCCTCATGGGTTAGCTAAACCACACAGTTGAGCTAACAACCCCTCAATGAGTTGTGAACCTCCTTTCAGTTGCTTGCAAGACTTTACATTCTTTCATTAGGTTCCACTTCGTTAATAATGTCTTTCACTTTCATTATATAATACTTTATGTACAAGAGCATTAATACACCAAGTAAAGTCATGTAATAATACTTAATAAGGAACATCAATAACAGGCCACAACATGCATAACATGGACAAACATAACCCACCAAAACATTCCAGAGCTTAATCATAAATTTCCATTTTTCCCAAAATTTCAAAAAAATTCTAAGGCAACTTAGGCGCATGAGCACTATATGGGCGCATGGGCACTATGCAGACGCATGGATAGTTGGGCGCATGCGAACACTTGGGCGCATGGGGAAAAACTTAGGCGCATGGGTACTATGCAGGCACATGAGTACTATGCAGGAGCATGGATACTTGGGCGCATGGGAAAACTTAGGCGCATGAGCAAACACTTAGGCGTATAGGAAAAAAAACTTAGGCGCATGGGAACTATGCAGGCGCATGAGTACTATGCAGGCGCATGGATACTTAGGCGCATGGGCAGTCTGGGCGCATGGGCACTATGCCAGTTCTAACTTACACTAATTTCAGTTCCTGATCATCATCCTAACATATCCTTAGCCCAAATCTAGCATACTAAGCACATAAAACAAGCATACATCCACATAATTCGATCAAATATTCACAAACACACATACCCACATAAAACAGGGGAAACATATACGGTTTTAACTTACTGGAATTTGCAAAAACAATAATTTGCATGCATTTCAGCCCCAAAACAAGTTTAAAACAGAAAAACCGGGTATTTAGAACTCACCTACAGCAGCCTTCGAGTAAAACTCCTCCAAACTCAAGAGCACTTGGAGTTCAATCACCTAAACACACCAAAAACACACAACCGAACATAGAGAAACACGTAAGACTCAGTCTACAAGCTGAAAACTTAGCTGAAACCGAACAAAACACACAAAATCTTACCTTCTAGACGATCTTTTCTTCTTCTCTCTAGAAAACCAATGGAAAACTCTGTTCTTTACTTTTTGTAGCCGAGGCAGTTGGTGAGAGCAGGAAGAGTGGGTGGCCATGCCCACTTTTAAACATAAGTATATTAAAGTTTGCCTCTTGCACAACTTTAACCCCTCAACTTGGGTTATTTCACCTTTCTTTCTTTATACTTTTCTTTTCTTTTCTTTTCTTATCGCTTTTTTGTTGTAAATTTCCGGGTGTTACAAGTCCACCCCCCTTATATAGGTTTCGTCCCCGAAACCCGTCACACCTCAAACAGTTATGGATAATGCTGTCTCATCTCTTCCTCGGTCTCCCACGTAGACTCGGATCCCTTCCTGTGCCTCCACTACACTCGCACCAGTGGAACCACTTTATTCCGTAATCTCTTCTCTTTTCGGTCAATGATTGCCACTGGTTGCTCTACGTAATTGAGTCGTTCATCCACCTCAATGTCCTCTAGTGGTACAATCATATCTTCATCAGTTAGGCATTTTCTCAGATGAGATACATGGAATGTTGGGTGAATCCCATTTAACTCATCGGGTAGCTCCAACCTATAGGCCACCTCTCCTACTCGAGCAATGATTCGGAAATGTCCTATATACCTTGGGCTCAGCTTACCCCGCTTTCTTAACCGAATGATCCCCTTATAACGTGAAACTTCAGCATAACTTTATCACCCACCTTGAATTCAATCGGTCTACGCCTCTTGTCAGCATACGACTTTTGCCTATCTTTTTCCGCCTTCATAAAGGCCTTGATCTTTTCCAACTTTTCAGTCATAGCCTCAATCATTCCCCAACGGGCGTTCTACACTTCCTACCATATAGCATCTCATATGGTGGCATACCAATGCTGGCATGATAACTGTTGTTGTATGAGAATTCAGCTAACGGTAATTGTTCGTCCCAACTTCTTCCAAAATCGATCACACATGCCTGTAGCATATCTTCCAGTGTCTGAATCGTCCTCTCCAACTGACCATCTGTCTGAGGATGGTACGCCGTACTGATATGTAGCCTCGTCCCCATCGCGTCGTGGAATCTCTTTTAAAACTTAGATGTAAACCGAGTGTCACTGTCGGACACGATAGACACTGGTACACCATGACACGTCACAATCTCTTTGATGAACAGATCCGCCAACCTCTCAGATGAATATGTCTCGTGGATCGGTAGAAAGTGAGCACTCTTTGTCAAGCGGTCAACTATCATCCATATAGCATCGTACCCCCTTGTCGTACATGGTAACTTCGTAATGAAGTCCATGGTGATTTGCTCTCATTTCCACTCGGGTATATCGAAAGGCTGGATCTTCCCGTATGGCTTCTGATGCTCAGCCTTCACTTGCAAGCAAGTAAGGCACTTGATCACATACTCTGCTACATCTCGCTTCATACCCGGCCACCAGTAATCTTTCTTCATATCATGATACATCTTTGTAGCACCAGGATGAATGGAGTATTGAGTCTCATGAGCTTCATCCATGATTTTCCCCCGTAGGTCTCCATAATGAGGGATCCACATCCGCCTGAAGCGGGTTCTAACTCCGAGAGTGTTCTCACCCAACTTTGTGACTAGACCTCTCATCCTTTCGGAGTTAAGGCGCTCTTCTTAAAAAGCCTCATCTTGGAACTCCTTGACTTGTGTCATTACATCGGAGGTCATCACCAACTGGTAAGCTTTCACCCGGATCGGCTTGGGTCTCTCCTTTCAGCTAAGGGCATCCGCCACTACGCTGGCCTTGCTCAGATGGTAGTGGATTTCACATTCATAATCCTTGATAAACTCTAACCACCTCCTTTGCCTCATATTGAGATCCTTCTTCTCAAAGAAATACTTCAAGATCTTGTGGTCAGTGAAGATAGTGCACTTCATCCCGTACAAGTAGTGCCTCCAAATCTTCAATGCAAAGACCACTGCCGCTAGCTCTAAGTCATGATTAGGGTAATTAGCCTCATGGATTTTCAACTGTCGGGACGCATAGGCTATAACCCTTCCCCGTTGCATCAGCACGCAACCCAATCCTGAATAAGAAGCATCTGAATAGACCATCAAGTCTTCATTCCCTTCGGGTAACGTCAAGATAGGAGCTTGAGTCAATCTTATCTTTAACTCCTCAAAAGCATTCTCCTGTTCCAGACCCCATACAAACTTCACCTCCTTGTGGGTCAGCTTGGTCAATGGTGAGGCTATCTTAGAAAAGTCTTGAATGAATCTCCTATAATAGTCCACCAAACCCAAGAAACTGCGGATCTCCAATGGCGTCTTTGGAGTCTTCCATTGCATCACCGCCTCCACCTTTGCCAGGTCTACCATGATCCCTTCGGAATTTACCACATGACCCAAAAACTGAACCTCGCGCAACTAGAAAGCTCACTTGGAGAACTTAGCATACAGCTTCTCTCTTCTAAGTGTCTCCAATACCTCACAAATGTGACCGGCATGCTCTTCTTTGCTCTTCAAATAAATCAGGATATCATCGATAAACACAATCACTGATTTATCCAACATCAGCCGACACACCCGATTCATCAAATCCATAAAGGCAGCTGGTGTGTTAGTTAGACCAAAAGACATAACGAGAAACTTGTAATGTCCATAACACGTGTGAAAAGCTATTTTAGGGATATCTTGCTCCTTCACCTTTAACTGATGGTAACCAGATCGGAGATCTATTCTCTAAAACCAACTGACACCTTGGAGCTGATCAAATATGTTATCAATTCTGGGTAGTGGATATCGGTTCTTCACCGTCAACTTGTTTAACTCACGGTAGTCGATGGATATCCTCATACTACCGTCCTTCTTCTTTACAAACAAGACCGGAGCACCCTAGGGAGAGATACTCGGTCAAATGAACCCTTTGTCCAACAACTCTTGCAACTGAACCATCAGTTCCTTCATCTCAGACAGAGCCAATCGATACGGTGCCTTAGCAACAGGTTAAGCACCAGGTATCAAGTCAATCTGGAACTCGATCTCGCATTCCGGTGGCACACCTAGTAAATCTTCTGGGAACACATCTGGAAATTCACACATAACTGGTACGTTAGACAATTATGCTACTGACGCATCCACATCCTTTACGTAAGCCTGGTAGGCACTACATCCACGTTTCATGAACTTTTCTGCCTCCACCATCGAAATAACCTTCGGAACTGTAGTAACTCGATCACCGTAGATCGTCACCAAACTCCCATCAGGCGCAGTCAATCAGATCATCTTCTTGCGACACATAATATTTGCCTCATAGGCTGCTAACCAATCCATCCCTAGAACCACATCGAATCCGCCTAGGCATCACGAATAATTTAGCAGAGATCCTATGGTCTTCCAACTCTATGTCATAATTCTCTATCAGATCAGATTCCTGGTAGACTTACCAATGGCAGTTTCTACATCGAAGGGCTCATCAATCTTTCTACTCCTAACAGGCAACTTAGCACAAAAGGTAGCAGAAATAAAACTCTTACTAGCACCAGAATCAAATAATATAGAGGCACAAGTTTGGTTTACTAGGAACCTCCCTGCCAGATCAACCACCGACCTAAAAGTACTCAGCCGGATGGCGATCATGTGCCTGCGGATGTCTGCCGGCAAACCCTGAATATACCTCTTGATCTTCCTTGACACCGGCGTCACCTGATCTAGCACCAACCTTGCCATCTCATTGATCTTGGTAGTATACTACGGGTGTGTCATGGTTCCCGCCTCCAGCTGTAAGAACTCTCTCTCAATCTTATCGAGCTCCCTATGAGGACAAAATTCCTCAATCACCAGCTTCTTCAGCTCACTCCACCTCATCCTCTCAATCACCCTGCTACCCTCGGCCTGGACAATGTTGTCCCACCAACATAAAGCCGAGTCCACGAATGAATAGGTAGCAAACTTCACCTTCTGATCCTCTCGGCAGTCACTGATATCGAGCACCGCCTCCATCTCCCTCACCCATTGGTGAGCAGCAGTAGCATTACCATTCCCATCAAAAGTTGGGGGCTTGCATCTCTGGAATGCCCCATAAGTACAACCCTTGGCAGTTTCCTGCACCGCTTCCTCTTCCTCTTCGTCACTAGAGACAACCATCTTAGTTTTTTATTGCTCCCCTTCACCTGAACCTCTCTCAATGGTCCTCCTCCTCTCCTCCTTCTCTTTCTTTTCATCCTCCCTCACAACATGAATAACCTCGGTCACCACAGACGGCAGGATCGTCTACATGACCCGATGAACTTCCTCCACAACTACCTCCTTCATAGAGGCTCTCAAATTAGCACTCTCATCACCGCCTTCCTGGTGATGAAGCTAGGGCTCTACAGGAGCCATCCCAGCAGCCTTAGCCTTGTTCCCAGTGACACGTGGCCTAGCACCACGACCACCCTACGCACCTCCTCTAGAAGCCTTTGAAGATCTACCACCCGCCATTCTCTAAACACTATAAGACTCAAACACCAACACGGTCATTCAAGGTAATAGCTCGGATTATGTCAAGTATAGTAAGTCCCTAATTACAATGGCCAGTTGTGATTAGCCACTTACTTTACTCTTCATCCCCCAAGCAATGCCTATCCTGACTACATCCGTATCCAAATGTACTAAGAGCACATAAATCAGATTGCACGCACACATAATACCGGTTAACCTTAAGAAAGGAAAGTACCTGATGGCATGTAGCTACTTGGGCTGGCATCCCTCCATTCAGTCCCATTCTCTGTTTAAGTTTAGGCTTTGAAAATATTTACCCATTTCTCTTAAACTTTGGCTCTGATACCAATTTGTAAGGCTCCGTTCCCGGGAACCCCACAGTTGGTCAATCACAACCTTATTTATATCAAAACATATTAAGATTTATTAAGTAATAAAATATTGCAGTGGAATAATTCATCAAAAACCATTTTATGCTTTAATAAATACATTTGTCAAGTAATACATCATCGTTTAAAAGATTACAAAATGTCAGTTAGTTGTATTACAAAACTACATCATTATTATTGCATGAGACGGATGCCAGTCTTTGCCTGCCAAGTAGCTTCACCCTCGTGCCATCCTCAGCAACAAGCTACCTGCCAACTGAAAATGCATGAAAAGTTAGCGTTGCTGAGTGAGTTCTAGTTTTATATAATAAAATACTTCACCTTTAGTAAAAACCCTTCACTTACTTTCGTTCATGATCACACAACATACATACATCTTGATAATATCATTATTATCTTTCAATATTCTTTTCATTCATTTCGTACGTTCATTATTATCTTTCACTTTCATCTAGACCAATGTCATATGCTATACCCCAAACATTATGCATGAAGCTGGTACTGGGCCGAAGTCTATAAATAGACCCCTAACATGGTGCACAAAGCTGACTCCAGTACCGGGGCAAGCGACAAGGGTCGCGTTTTGTACATACTGGTCAATCACAAAGATTGACCCCTGTGTGCATCCTCATGGGTTAGCTAAACCGCATATAATTGAGCTAACAACCCCTCAATGAGTTGTGAACCTCCTTTCAGTTTCTTGCAAGACTTTACATTCTTTCATTAGGTTCCACTTCGTTAATAATGTCTTTCACTTTCATTATATAATACTTTACGTACAAGAGCATTAACACACCACGTAAAGTCACGTAATAATACTTAATAAGGAACATCAATAACAGGCCACAACATGCATAACATGGACAAACATAACCCACCAAAACATTCCAGAGCTTAATCATAAATTTCCATTTTTCCCAAAATTTCAGAAAAATTCTAAGGCAACTTAGGCGCATGAGCACTATGTGGGCGCATGGGCACTATACAGGCGCACGGACAGTTGGGCACATGGGAATACTTGGGCGCATGGGGAAAAACTTAGGCGCATGGGAAAAACTTAGGCACATGGGTACTATGCAGGCGCATGAGTACTATGCAGGCGCATGGATACTTGGGCGCATGGGAAAACTTAGGCGCATGAGCAAACACTTAGGCGTATGGGCAAAAAATCTTAGGCCCATGGGAACTATGCAGGCGCATGAGAAACTTAGGCGCATGGGCAGTCTGGGCGCATGTGCACTATGCCAGTTCTAACTTACACTAATTTCAGTTCCTGATCATCATCCTAACATATCCTTATCCCAAATCTAGCATACTAGGCACATAAAACAAGCATACATCCACATAATTCGGTCAAATATTCACAAACACACATACCCACATAAAATAGGGGAAACATATACGGTTTTAACTTGCTGGAATTTGCACAAACAATAATTTACGTTCATTTCAGCCCCAAAACAAGTTTAAAATAGAAAAACAGAGGATCTAGAACTCACCTACTGCAGCCTTCGAGTAAAACTCCTCCAAAATCGAGAACACTTGGAGTTCAAACACCTAAACACACCCAAAAGACACAACCGAACATAGAGAAACACATAAGACTGGGTCTACAACCTGAAAACCCAGCTGAAACCGAACAAAACACACAAAATCTTACCTTCTAGACGATCCTCTTCTTCTTCTCTCTAGAAAACCGATAGAAAACTCTGTTCTTTACTTTTTGCAGCCGAGGCAAATGGTGAGAGCGGGAAGAGTGGGCGGCGATGCCCACTTTTAAACATAATTATATTAAAGTTTGCCTCTTGGACCACTTTAACCCCTCAACTTGGGTTATTTCATCTTTCTTTCTTTATACTTTTCTTTTCTTTTCTCTTTTTTTTTGTAAATTTTCGGGTGTTACATTTATGGTCAGTGAATATAAATAATGTCTCCAAATTTTAAGTGCAAAGACCGCTCCTAATTCGAGGTCATGAGTAGTGTAATTTTTCTCATGCACTTTCAATTGTCAAGAGGCGTAAGCAATAACCTTATCGTGTTGCATCAGAACACAGCCGAGTCCTTGTCGTGATGCATCGCAGTACACCACAAAACCATAAGTTCCATTCGGAAGGGATAGAATAGTTGCACAACATATTTTTTGCTTCAACAATTGAAATGCTGCTTCCTGCTTATCAGCCCAATCAAACTTCTTATCTTTTTGGGTCAAGTTCGTCAATGGTTGGACTATTTTGGAGAATTTTCAATAAAGCATCGATAATAACCTGCAAGACCTAGGAAATGTTGCACCTTGGTCGGAGTCCTCAGTGCTTCTCAGTTCTTAATGGCCTCTATCTTGGATGGGTGAACATGTATTCCCTTCTCGTTGACCACATGCTCGAGAAATTGCACTTCTCGAATCCAGAAGTCGTATTTTGAGAATTTTGCGTACAATTTCTCGTTCTTGAGTAGTTCCAAGATTAACCTTAAATGTTGTTCGTGCTCATCCTTAGTTCGTGAATATATCAAAATGTCATCGATGAAGACGATCATGAATTTATCCAAGTAGGGTTTCCACACTCTGTTCATAAGATCCATGAATACGACTGGTGTATTGGTTAACCCAAACAGCATGACCATGAACTCGTAGTGACCATAACGTGTTCAGAAAGTGATCTTAGGGACATCCTCCTCTTGGATTCGTAATTGGTGATATCCCGAATGTAAATCAATCTTTGAGTAATAGCTAGAACCTATAAGTTGATCGAATTAGTCATCGATTCGTGGAAGTGGATACTAATTCTTGATAGTTAGTTTGTTTCATTCCCTATAATCAATGCACATTTGGAATGATCCATCTTTCTTCTTGACAAACAAGACCTGAGCTCCCCAGGGTGAGAAACTCAGCCTTATGAATCCTTTATCTAACAATTCTTGTAATTGATTAGACAACTCTTGCATCTCTGATGGTGCTAGTCGGTATGGTGATCGTGCTACCGGAGCAGCTCCAAGTACTAAGTCAATACGAAATTCAACTTGTCTTTGGGGTGGCAGTCCGGGCAAGTCCTCGGGATAGACTTCCAGGTAGTCTCGCACGATGGATATGTCCCTGATTCTTTTCTCCTCCGCTTGCTTCTCTACCACGTGTATCAAGATTGCATGATAGCCTTTCCGTAAGTACTTCCGGGACTTCATACATGAAATGATCCTTAGCACTGCACCGCACCTTTCTCCTTGAATCGATATTGTCTCTCCACTCGGGAGTGGAATGCAAACAATCTTTTCTCGACAAACGATATTTTTCGACAACCAATCCATGCCAATAACGATATGAAAACTCGCGAGCGTCACAGGTAGTAAATCTATGTCGAACGAGTACTCCGCCAAATTCAGAATACACCCTTGTATGATCTTGTTGGTTACAATTAATTTACCATCGGCTAATTCAACTATATACTTAGAAGTCAAATATGTGGGAGCAATTCCAAGCAGTGCACTAAACTCACTAGACACAAAACTCCTATCGGCACCCGTATCGAATAAAATAGAGGCATGGTGATTGTTTATGAGGAACGTACCCGTGACAATGTTCAGGTCCTATCGGGCTTCTCTAGCTCCAATCCCAAAAGCTCGACCACGTACGTTGTTCCCACCAGTTTGCTTCAAGTTCGGACAATCCTTGAGAAAATGTCCAACAATGCCACATTCAAAACATCCCCGATTGTTTCCTGTTTTGGGTGTAGGATTCGCCTTGCGAAAATCCTTAGTTTCATGACCAAAACGCTTACATTTCTGACACATTGAGTCCACACATGCGCCCAGATGATGGAAGTTGCACTTGTTACACTTAGGTAGGGTTCCAACATACCCACCTTTTGCTTTCTTCTCAGATGGGCCAGCAGTGAAAGACCAAACAACTTCTTGTTTGTTTTGAGTTTGAGGTGGAGTATTCCTGCCATGGTTGTTGTCCCACTTTCTCTTGTTGTCATAACTCCTCTCTACCACAGTCTTTTTCCCAAACACTCCCTGGCGCACAGCTTGATCAGTCAAATCATGAGCTATTCTGACTGCTTCTTGGATGGTGGCAGGCTTGGATGAGGTCACCATGCTTTGGATTTGGAGTCCAAGGCCCCAAATATACCTTTCAATCTGTTTGAATTCTGGGTTAACCATGTGAGGGCACAAACGAGCAAGATCGTGGAATCGGGTGGTGTAACCGGTCACATCCGCGCCCTTCATGGTGTGATTCCAAAATTCTACCTCAAACTTTTGTAATTCATTCTGAGGATAGTACTCATCAGTCAGTATCTATTTCAACTCATCCCATGTGATTTGATAAGCAGCATCAATACCCAAGGTCTGGGCATGAGCATTCCACCAAGTGAGTGCGTGACCCTCAAAGGTACACATGGTAAATGTCATCTTGTTCTCCTCAGCATAGTTGCTGATTCTCTGAACTGAATCCATCTTCTCAATCCATCGGACCAAGCCAACACCTCCTTCACTACCGTGAAAGTTAAGTGGTTTGCAATTCAGAAAAGTCTTGTATGAGCATCCCTTGGTATTGGCATCAGATCCTGTGTTGTAGGTTTAATCATTTTAATAACAATTAACGTTAACAATGACTCTTTTATCTCAAGTGTTTAATTACACCAGATATTATGATACCTCCTGCGCCACTTCCATTTCCTCCGTTCACCTCGGATCCTCCTGCACTGCGGTTCGCCTCATGATGTGCAATGGCATCTGCTACTCGTTCCACTAGCTGCTCAATGGCCTCAGCTGTCATGGGGGCACTATTTCCCATGTTGGTTCAGACGTTTCTTCTTCGTGGTTGCATGTTTCTTCAAATCTTAATGATATGTAAGATAAGACAATATGTAACAATGTCAAACACATGTGCACCAAAAGTAAACAATCATAACAACCAACCAACCACGCAATGTAAAAGATAATATAACTTGATAATAAATTGTACGAATTAAAAAGTATTTTAAGAGTACATACTCCTACAACAAGTTCATATCCAAATATTACGTGAGCACAACCTGCTCACGATAGGGAATCAATGAAATAAGCGAGTAAATGTGCCTGTCTGTACCGCTACCAAATCCATCAGCATACATACACCCGCAAGTATGGTGGAGGACTCCAAACACTCCTCCATTATGGTCACTCTCTCTTCAGCCACTGTCGCACATTGTTCGTCCAGTGTAGCCCTCTGCTCCGTCGCCTCCACTCTCTGTGTCACGGTTGCCATCTCCTGTTGTACCCTAGTGAGTCGGTCATGCATCGTGTGCAGGGCCTGATCATCGAGGTATCTACTTTCCTCGATCGATAAAAGTCGGCCCTCCATGTCCTCCATATCAATGGTCTCTTGAAGTCCAGCAAGCTTGGCATGCATCTCATGTAACTGCTGGTCATGCCTTGCAGATCATGCCACAAGTAGAGGCATGGTGAGCTCCACCGGCTCTCGTGTGAGTGGTATCGGATGTGGGGTATATGATGACTCTCCCACATCACAGGTAGAGGGAATTCCCTTTATGTCCCTCCACTCCTCTAACTGGCTGGGCATCAATTCCTATCGGAGGATATCGATCCTTTGCCTTTTAGGCGCAGGCTCTGGGGTACGGTCACGAGTAGGTGTAGTAGGGTGGGTCGGGACACGGACCCATTTCCTAGGTGTGTGTACACAAAGTGCACCTCCAAGATGGGTCCAATATCTACGGTATGATGGTGATGGTAACGTCGTAGCGACGTCACGGTGGGCATCTGTAGCTACTGTCTCGGGAATAATGGCTATAGGGGCAATAACAGTAGGATTAGAGGTGGGGTCGAGAGAATCAGCGTCAGTAGGTAGGAGAATGGGATCAGTAGACCGAGAGGTAGAGTCAGCAGGCTCCAAGTCGGGACCTACAGGTTCGGTATCAGTGGTTTGGGAGACGGAGTCGGTGGAGTCAGAATCAAAATCCACTAGCTCAATGTCATTGGACAATGGGGTAGGATCGGCAAGCTCGGGAGTAAGGACTACTGGCTAGGGAAGAGGGTCAGCTGGCTGTGGGTCGGTGGTGTTACGATAGGGTTCGACTATCATCCCGACCTAGTAATGATCCTCGTTCACCAGGATGATCATCGGCATGTCGGGGCCAATACGATGAACACATCCTGGAAAAAGCTCATAAGGTAGCGTGGCGTGGGGTGAATGTGTGGGTATCCACCAGACCATGCCCGGAGGAGGAGGGGTATTCCATAGTCATGGTCTTCAGGCAAGCCTCCTGTGGTATCGGGAGCAGGGATAGGGACAGGGTCAGAGGGAGCAGGATCAGAAGTAGGAGTAGGAGTCTCTACTGCTGTGGGAATAGTCATCTGGGTCAAATCGTCGTGTGTAAGGATCAGAGGGGCAGATGTGGATCCTGTAGACGATGCTGGTGACGTGGGCTTGTACTCCTCGTCAGAGTCAAATACGTAGATAGGTCGGGATGCGGATGACATATCTATGAAAAGACAACACATCAATACAATTATCATAAGTTACGTGAATGTATAAAATACTAAGGTGATGCAATGAACCACGGTTATAGTCTTAATTCCTTATAACCAATGGCTCTTATACCAATCTCTCACACCCCTAATCCACGATAGTTTCCCGCGAGGCGTGATCATCATGGAATTATAGTCATTGATCGACCACTACATGATTTGGTAAAACATACGTTGCAAATAAGTTTAAAATACATAATGTTTCCAGAGTCAAATTGTGAAAGCAAAGGAACTAATGCAAGTCGTTTTCCAAACTCAACAAATACAGAAATAAATGTCCAAAAGAGAATGGTCCTAAATGCGATGTGATCCATGTTAGCTAACTTGATGTAATTATCAAATACCTGAGAAAACATGCACGGAAATATGTCAACATAAAGTTGGTGAGTTCACAGGTTTTAAAGTAATAGTAAATAGTGTAATTGTCCATAATTCTTTCCATGATTTGATTATCGATTATACAATTCTACAACATTATATAAGCATCGCAACCGAAGCTGGACTGTAACTGTAAAAGATTGCCCCTACTTGTGCCTACCGTAAGCACAGGGCAAACAGGCTAATAATGCACCCGTTTAGACCTCCGGTTAAGGTTAGGGTAATTAACCCAGGTGGGGGTAGTCAAACCCAATAGTACTATCCATGATTACCTCGCTTTGGGAAATAAACTAACGGTTCGATAACATGGGACTTCATAATGTAAGTAACAACTTATATAACTTGTGAAACTATTGACAAGTAATTATGTCCATGAAAATAGTAATTTCCATGTAATCTCCCCCAAATTGAGAATAAATAAAAATGGGGCCATGAAACTCACCTATGAAGTGAGTCGAGTGTGAAAAATTTGTAAGTGTCGCAAGTGCTCGGGAAAATCCAAACTAAGTTCGCCCTAAAACAATTAAGGCAACTTATGTCTAAGTATAACTTGAAATATATATATATACATATATATATATATATATATATATATATATATATATATATATATATATATAAATGTCTATAATAATACTTGCAAAACATCTAAAATTTCATAATCATAACATAACCCTTTTGTGACTTTCTTGGGTTTTAACAAACCCTTATGACCTTTTAATAAAATCACTAACTACTAACTTAGTCAAACATGGATCTATGAATATTTACTTTTTAAGAAAAATAGTCATTATTTAGTTCATGTTAAAATTCATGTAATAAATATTATTCTTAGAACTCCTTGTTGGTAAAAACACCATTTTTAACATGTAAGACTTTTGTGGATGAATGTTGTTACATATGATCTAGTAAATTTATAATATAATGAAATGAAAGATATATAAACAAAAAGAGAGTGTTCTCACTAAAAACAAGCAAGAAAAAATGGGAGGGTTGATGTAGGATGCTTGGAGGCTTCAAAAATCACTTGGTCTTCAACAATGGCACTTGAATCATCTAAGATTTGTAGAAAATAAGTTGGAAATATGTTGAGGTGGTGGGGATGGTGTCTTGGAGAAATATTAAAGGGAAAGGTGAGGGAGGAGAGTATATTGGGTGGTGTTGGTGATTTGTGTGATTGATAGCTAAATGGTATGTGTATCTTATATTCTATCACCCTTTTCCAAACTAAGGACTTTGGTACATGGAAGGTCCAATTCTTGGTCAAAGGAGAGGAACAAAAGTGCCATTCCAAGAGTGGTAATAAGGTTATATGGCTTTAATCAACTTCAAAAAGTGATTCATGAAAATGGAAAGACTTGCATTTGTCAAAACCAACAAATTGGTACAAGTTTCTTGGGAAGGAGAAAAGAAAGGAAAAGGTGAGATGATGGGGGTGGGGTGGACGGCCAAGGAGGGGAATTGGGGGTTTGGTTTTTAAAGTTTTGGGTAGTATTGGGTATTTGGGTGGTATTTGTTGCACTATAGGTATTTTTATATATTTTTCTATTTTTACTTTTTACTTTTTAAAATACATTAAAATATTATAAGAACTTGTATAATATCATATATTTTAATATTGATAATATGTTAATGATGCATCGTGTATCTACTAGTCGAATTATAACAATTCGTTCCGTCTAAATATCAAGTTACGCGATTAGGTTTATTTATAAGTATAAACTTTTTCAATGTATTTAATTTGGAATCTAAAATACTTTAAAACACTTTAAAGTATTTATTAGTATGTATATATTAATTATCACCAACATTCGTGTGTGTCGGATGTACCATGTGTAAAAATGGTAACTACGCCGAATCTCCGATGCATGAAATGTATGCATAAAATTTTGCAATGCATGAAATGATTTAAATAAATGGAACAAAATTGAAAATCAAGTATGATATGTGTAATTATGACTAGGTCGTGGTCGGGTATTGACATGAAATTTGCCGGTTGTCACAGCAGGGGTTCGTTTAGATTTTCTTTGGTAGGTGATGGTGATTTGTGGCTGTAGAAGGTGTGGGTTTAACATTGGCTTGTATTGCCAAGTTGTCACCTTGAGCAATGAGCTCTAACATTTTTGGGACCAGGACTGTTTCTACCTCTGAGAAGCCAATAGTGGACTTTCTCATTGTTTTAAAGATGCCGGGCTTCATCTGTCTCAGTTTAAGATTGTTACTTATTCCCCTTAACTGTGAGCCTAGTTCACAGTTAAAATTGTGTTGAACATATTTAGGGAACATGTAATACTTTAAGGACTCTGAGTTAGCAAGAAAGTTTGTATAAATAAACTAAGAGTACCTGAACTTGACCCCTTGAACCATTCCCTGGACTACATAGTACAAGTCCTTAGGAATTTGGTCCCAACCTCCAAGTTTGTTGGACAAAGAATGGATGATCATATGAAGGAGGTACTTCCATTAGGAGGAAACCTTACCCTTTTTGAAGGTTCTTACTGAGTAGTCCCCTTCATAGTCCATCTGCCAGAATGAGTTGTTTACTGCAGATTTGGGGAAGGACAAATTGCCTTCTTCATCATCCAGCCTCCGATAAGTGTTGATGGTGGCTGGAGTGATGAAAATTATCTTCCCCTGCACTATGGCAGTCAGTTTCTTCTCACTGTCCAAGATGACCTCTTGGCAGGTCCTCCAGTACTCTAAAAGTTGATCTTTGTAAGTGCGGTGAGGTAGTTTGAAAGAGACAAGAAGCAGAAAACATTTGAGAAACCTAGATCTTTCTCAGATGATAACAGAGCAACTTTGTCACACCCTCAAAATCCGCGTGCGGGGTTTTACCGCGAGGCGCGTGACATACCAGGATCTCAGTCATTAGTTACCAAGAACGACTCTATATGATTAATAAACAAAACCAGAGTCAACGTTTAAAATACTGCGGAAGCGTTTTTAAAACTAGAACACCCAAAACAAGTAATATGTAACGAGAATGCGCAAAACAAACGCGCCCCAAACACAATGTATAAAATGAAAATAATCCCAATTTGTAAACAATGCAAATGTAGACAACTCAACAATGCTGACGTGCGTGCTCCTAGGCAATCTGGCAACCTTAACCTGAGAATAGCATACTAAACAAGTCAACACATGGTTGGTGAGTTCAAGAGTTTGCGTTAACATATAAACCAATCAATAGTTTCCAGAGCATAAGTAGTGTATTGCAATAGATAGCTAGTCTATTAACATAAAAATATTAATCATAGTGATCTCGCGATTGAAGCTGACTGTGATACGTTTGTTGCCTCCCGTCACGACTTACCAGGTCGTGACGAATATGTGATAGGACAAAATTGCACCCGTTTGACCTCGAGTCGCACAGGTGGGGCTCGTCAGACCCAGTAGTACTACCCAAAATTTCCCCGCTAGTCAATATTAACAATCCGAAAGTGTGAGGACTTTCCATGGTAAACAACACTATATCAATATTATACACACTCATAAATAAAAGCGTTTGTAAACAGTATGCCATCTCCCCAAAAGAGATTTATGTAAAAAGAGTGGGGCAAGAACTCACCTGGTATGCGCAAGAATTAACTTAGAGTTTAACTTGAAAGAAAGAAGGAAAGACAACCTTCAAAGGTCACCTAGAATACAAGAGTACATAAGTACGTGTGCACAAAAACAACACGAAACCCTAAGTGCTCTACAAACCAAGGAACTCAAGGTTTAAGAATACAAGACACATTTGACCCAGTTGACCCGTTGGACCCGTTGGTGACATTATAGGTGATAATTCATTAAACTAACACAACAGCATATCATACATGATCAACATACCACTTGATTACATATAGCACATCACCACCACATGTACTACCTAGATCATCATATAACTAGATATCATACAAATCATGCAAATCACAACAGGCCAAAACAGATAACAACCCAAATCAACATTCATACAACATAAACAACACATTTAGTCACCTTAGAACCCATCCATGAACACACTAGCATGATCCTAATATCCCAAACATGCTCAAATCATCCAATTCAAGGATTTGCACAATAAAGTTTCCCTTTTGGGAAAGTTCATCCCAAATTCATCAAACTCACACTACATTCATGAATTCATCAATTATATACCAATTCAAGACTATGACAACATCTAAACATGATCAACAACACCTAATCATCATGATTCATCAACTTTCATACCCAAAAGTTACTATCTTTAGTAAGGTATGAACTACAACATGCATTCTTGAATTCCTAACATTCATATCAACAATCTAGCATCTAATCATCATCACAAACACATCCATAACATTCATACATCAACCAATCATCAATTCATGCAAAATAAAGTTACTATTATTAGTAACCTATGAACAATGTACCAAAATCATAGCTTTCTTGCATAATCGACGTTAACTAGCATCAATCTAACCTAACTAACATAATAACATCAACAAACAACCAAAAATCGACTTTCAATTGCAATATTCGAACTAGGGTTTCGGCCTTAATGTAAATCCCATAAAACTTGTAAAAATCCAACCTTTATGCATACTTGACGTTAATTAACATGTAATCTATCTAACAAACACATTAACATCAACCATTAGGCATCATTCGACCATCAATTGAAGATTTCGATCCCTAAACCCTCGGCTAACTACAAACATCCAAAGAACACGAAATTACCCTTAAATTCGAAGAAAGAATGGAACTTTGATGCTTCTAACTTGATGTATTGCTTGAATCCGAACCCAAATCGTGGTATTTGCTTGTTCTTGGTCGATGATCGAAGTGTGTGTGTGTTTGAAGGTGAAGTCGCGGCCGAAGAGGGTACTTAGGGTTTGGTTTTTGATTTTTATTTTATTAAATAATCCATAATTACCCTTTTAACCCTTATAATTTGTATTTTATAAAAATTAAGCTTTTTGAATAGATTTTAAATAGTTTTTAACTACTAAACACAATTATTATTAATCACAAATAACAATCATGCATAATTCCCATTTATCACAAAACACACGAACAAATATGCACGTTTTCACGTTACGCGATAACATTACAGTTAACATTCAAATCACATAAGCATAACTTAATAATCACATTGTTAACTTAATTATCATCAATTTAACATTACTGATTATTGTTAAGTCACCAACGTTCAACGACAACCAGTGTGTGCTCCCGACACGTGTATGCAAGACTTAACGGAACAAACGGAGTTTGGTAACGGAAAATTACCGGATGTCACATTATCCCCATGTTGAAAGAATTTTCGTCCCGAAAATTGCGTTACATGGTGAGTGTTCCATCACTGGTCTACTGCATTGGCACAAGGAAATCGAAATCGTGTGAGTTTTGGATGAGTTGTCACATCATCCCCATGTTGAAAGAAATTTCGTCCCGAAATTTAATCAATACCTTCCGGCTGGCATCGTCCTTTCAAATAGCTGAGGATACTTAAGCTTCATTTGATCTTCACGTTCCCACGTGAATTCTGGTCCACGTCTCGAGTTCCAACGAACTTTGACGATGGGTATCTTGCTTTGCTTAAGCGTTTTCACCTCACGATCCATCACCTCGACCGGTTCCTCAATGAAGCGTAGTTGTTCATCTACTTGAACTTCTTCCAGTGGTACGACCATCGTTTCATCCGTTAAACATTTCTTTAGGTTTGAAACATGGAATACATCATGGATTCCACTCAATGAATCAGGTAAGGCTAGTCGATAAGCCACTGGACCAATTCTTTCCACTATCTCAAATGGTCCAACGTATCTCGGATTTAGCTTTCCTCGTTTACCAAACCGAACTACGCCTTTCCATGGTGAGACTTTCAATAAAACTTTGTCACCAACTTGAAATTCCAAGGGTTTTCGTCGCTTGTCAGCATAGCTTTTCTGTCTGTCTCGCGCTGCTGCCATGCGGTTTCTTATCTGAACAATCTTCTCAGTTGTCTCGTGTACTAACTCGGGACCCGTTAATTGACTATCACCAATTTCAGCCCAGCAAACTGGTGATCTACACTTTCTCCCATATAAAGCTTCAAAAGGTGCTGCCTTTATACTAGTGTGATAACTGTTGTTGTAAGAAAATTCCACCAACGGTAGGTGAACTTCCCAGTTATTCCCGAAATCAATCACACAAGCACGTAACATGTCCTCCAAAGTCTGTATAGTACGCTCGCTTTGACCATCAGTCTGTGGATGATAAGCAGTACTCATATCCAATCGTGTACCTAAAGCTTTCTGCAATGACTGCCAGAAGTGTGATGTGAAACGAGAATCGCGATCAGAAATAATTGAGATTGGTACTCCATGCCTCGAAACGATTCCTTCAGATAAAGTCGGGTTAACTTCTCCATCTTATCTGTTTCCTTTATCGCTAGGAAATGAGCAGATTTTGTCAATCGATCCACGATAACCCATATTGTATCGCAACCCGTAGAAGTACGAGGTAACTTAGTAATAAAATCCATTGATATTTGATCCCACTTCCACATAGGGATCTCGGGTTGTTGTAGTAGACCAGATGGTTTCTGATACTCCACTTTAACCTTCGAGCAGGTCAGACACTTGCTCACATAAGTAGCTACATCTGCTTTCATGTTAGGCCACCAATAGTGCGCCTTCAAATCGTGGTACATCTTGTCAGATCCAGGATGTATAGAATACTTGGACTTGTGAGCCTCACTCATGACCAATCTCTCAGATTTCCATGTAGAGGTACCCATAGTCTATCCATGAAGTAACGAATTCCATCCGCTTTTACTTCTAATTGTTTTTCCATACCCCTTAACGATTCAGACCCAATTTTCTGCTTTCAAGCTTCAGTTTGAGCTCACGGATTTGTTCAGGTAATTGCGTACTAATCGTTAGTTGCAGAGCTCGCACACGTCGAGGTTTAGCAGTCTCTTTTCTACTCAACGCATCAGCAACTACATTTGCTTTCCCCGGGTGGTACTTAATAGCACAATCATAGTCGTTTAACAATTCCACCCAGCGTCTTTGTCTCATGTTCAACTCTTTTGCTCAAAGATGTGCTGAAGACTCTTGTGATCGGTGTAGATGGTGCATTTGGTACCGTACAAGTAATGTCTCCAGATCTTTAAGGCAAACACTACCGCACCCAGTTCCAAATCATGGGTGGTATAGTTCTTCTCATGAATCTTCAACTGTCTAGAGGCGTATGCTATCACTTTATCCCGCTGCATCAGGACGCATCCAAGTCCTTGAATAGAAGCGTCACAATAGACTACGAAATCATCACTACCATCCGGTAACGCTAATATTGGTGCGCTACACAATTTATGTTTCAGCAACTGAAAAGCAGATTCCTGACTCTCACCCCATTTGTACGTCGTTCCTTTGTGAGTCAAAGCTGTGAGAGGTTGTGCAATCTTAGAGAATCCTTCAATGAATCGTCGATAATATCCCGCTAATCCAAGGAATTGTCGTATCTCACTCGGTGTCTTAGGAACAGACCAATTCTTTATCGCTTCAATCTTAGCAGGATCAACATGTATTCCCTTCTCGTTGACAATATGACCCAAGAATTGTACCTCACGTATCCAGAAATCACACTTAGAAAACTTTGCATACAGTTGTTCCTTTCTAAGTAATTCCAAGATTAAACGTAAGTGCTTCTCATGTTCTTCCTCGGTCCTTGATATATCAGTATGTCATCAATAAAGACGATAACAAACTGATCAAGATAGGGTTTGCACACGCGATTCATGAGGTCCATGAATACTGCTGGTGCATTCGTCAACCCAAATGGCATGACCAAAAATTCATAGTGACCATATCGTGTACGGAAAGCAGTCTTCGAGATGTCCTCTTCTCGAACTCTCAGCTGATGATACCCAGACCTCAGATCAATCTTGGAGTAATAGCTTGATCCTTGCAGTTGATCAAACAAATCATCGATACGAGGTAAGGGATATCTATTCTTGATAGTAACCTTGTTCAGTTCCCTATAGTCGATACACATTCTAAATGTACCATCCTTCTTCTTCACAAATAGAACTGGCGCTCCCCAGGGCGACGAACTCGGTCGGATGAACCCTTTATCCAACAACTCTTGTAGTTGAGCGGATAATTCCTGCAGTTCGTTCGGAGCTAACCGGTACGGTGCTCTCGCAATTGGAGCGGCTCCTGGAGTCAACTCAATCTGGAATTCAACTTGACGATGAGGCGGTAATCCAGGCAGGTCTTCCGGAAACACCTCAGAAAACTCACGAACTACGGGAATATCCTCTATCTTCTTTTCCTCAGTCTGTTTATCCGTGACTAGTGCCAATATGGCCAGTCGACCCTTTCGTAACAACTTCTGCGCCTTCATGAATGAGATGATGCCTATCACCGCACCACTCCTATCACCTCTGACCGTAAGGACTTCTTCACCAATGGGAATCCTTATGATTTTCTCGTGGCATATGACTTCCGCTTGTTTATCGGAAAGCCAATCCATGCCTACTACCACATCAAAGCTTCCTAACGTAACAGGCATGAGATCTATGGTGAACGTATGACCAGCAAGCTCTATCTTGCAGTCTCTAAGAATATGCGTTACGTGAATCTGTGTACCGTCAGCTAACTCTACGGTGTATTTAGATTCTAAGGCTGAGGGCATATCACTTAAAAGACTACAGAACCTAGTGGACACGAAACTTCTATCGGCTCCGGTATCGAATAATACAGTAGCAAAACAACCATTAACCGAAAATTTACCAGTTACTGTTGTAGGATCGTTTAGAGCCTCACCTGAGCCAATGACGAAGGCTCTTCCTTTGGCTCCATTGTTGTTATTGCCTCCATTGTTGTTGCCATTACCATTGTTGTTGTTATTGTTATTGCCGTTGTTATTATTGTTGTTGTTCCCATTGTTGTTGTTACCATTACCATTCCTCTTAAGTTGGGGACAGTTGCGTTTGTAATGGCCTTCTTTCCCGCATTCAAAACAACCCTTCGGAGTTTCTTGTGATTGTTGTGGCTTTCTCATCAGTTCACCCCGACAGTCTTTGGCTGCATGACCAATCTTCCCACAACGTTGACACTTGAAGTTATCACATCGACCCACATGGTGGTAGTTACACCGGTTGCACTTCGGCAGTCTTCCACCATACCCGCCGGGTCCTTGATTTGAGTGCGCCTGGTTGAAGCTTCGGTTGTTATCAAACTTCCGTTGCTGTTGCTGACTTGGCTGCTGTTGTTGAGGTTGAGATTGGCTGCTGGATGACGATCCCTTGTTGCTTGAACCATCCCACTTGCGTTTCTGGTCGGGCACGCTTGCCACCGCACCCCGTTTAGGTAACCGACCTTGCTCAACTGCCTGGTCAGTCAGCCTGTGGGCTGTTCGGATAGCTTGTTGTATGGTAGTGGGGTTAGAAGCAGTTACCATACTTTGAATTTCAGGCACCAATCCCCGTATATAATGCTCCACCCTCTTGTGCATTTCATTCACCATCCCTGGACATAAAGTGGCTAACTCATGAGTACGAGTCGTGTAGGCTTCAATTTCTGAGCCTTGCATTTTGAGTTGCCAGAACTCAATCTCCAGTTTCTGCACTTCATTCCGGGGGCAATATTCTTCAGTCATGATTTCTTTGAATTCATCCCAAGGTAGTTCATTGGCCATGGCTTGACCCAACATTTGTACCTGGGCATTCCACCAAGAGAGTGCTGCGCCTTCCAACGTCCCTGTGGCATACTTCACCTGATCAGCAGGCGGGCAGTTGCATTTCGCAAAAACCGACTCTGTCTTCTCAAACCACCTTACAAGCCCTACAGCCCCTTCCGTCCCGCTGTAGGTATGAGGTTTACAGTCCATGAAGGACTTGTAGGTACATGGTGGTGGTCCTGTTTTGACAATCCCAACATTAGTCAGATATCCTAGACAAATAACTAGGATAATCAGTTTAACCTCTTGCTATCATTTACCTGCTGGTTGTCCAGGTTGGGCAGCAGCCACTGCCGCCTGAACGTGTTCATTAATCAATGCTGCCAATTCCGCAGGCGTCATGTTTATGGCTCCGGCTCCACGGCCTCCGGCGCCACGTCCACGACCACGCCCACGTCCTCTTCCACGTGCGTCCATATTTCACTTTAAAATTCACAATTACAATAATGAGTAACATCCAACACATTAATCTCATCAAAGTACAGTAAACAATAAGAAATAACGAATTTACCACAACCACAACGTTTATAACAGAAATAATAATCAAAGATAAATAAATTGTAATTGAGTCACAAAATATTCCATCAATGTCAAAATTTAAGTTTGTCAGTTGGGTGGGAAACAACCCTTCCCACATAGGTTTCAAAGAAAAGAAACACTACATAGTCTAAGTCATTTAAAAGTAGGATCAGTCCAGTATATCAGATCCATCACTGTCCTCATCCATCTCTACTGGTTCTTCTTCGGGGGCTTCCTCGGGTTCTTCTTCTGGGTCTTCCTCATCAGGGTCCACCAAAGGTGCAGGAGCTTCAGCAATCTGAAGTGCTGCTAGTTGTGCCTCTAAACCAACGAACCTATTATCAATCTCCATGTTATGGTGATCCTGTGCATCCATGCGCTCACCAAGTGCTACCACGTTACCTGCCAGAGTATGATGTCCACCAATGGCCATCGAAAGTCGCTCCTGAAGCGTATCTACTTGGTAACGCAGCTGACGCATCTCAGATCGTATCGCAGAGTTCTCGTCAGTGAGTCCTCTAATCCGCTGTCGCTCTGTGTCCAGTGTGGCTACTAGGGCTGCAAATGCCTGCTCCAGAGGGATGCTCAAGGTAGGAAGTGTAGGCAAAGTAGAGGCGGTTGATGACCTAGTCCTAGGTCGTGTAGGTGCTACTGGTGGTACGCGTTCTCTATAAGCCATACGGTTAATGTAAGTGGGGTAGAAATCCCAGTTACGCGGAGGATCGAGCTCAGGAGGTACGAAAGGCTGATCCCAGTCTATCTCGCCGCGAGGATAAGGATGTCGTGGCCAGTTAGATCCCCTATCAGGTACGGGAGATGTAGGAGGTGATTCAGATCGTGCAGGTCTCTTGCCTAAATTCCTGGACGACGATGCCATGCTGCGAAGTACGTGTTGCATATGCCAATGAGTATACAGTAAGGAGAGTAAGCGATAAGTAACTAACAACTGTGCGGTTATAGTCTAGTGTGTGTATGCAACCTAGTTCCCTATAACCAATGGCTCTGATACCAATCTGTCACACCCTCAAAATCCGCGTGCGGGGTTTTACCGCGAGGCGCGTGACATACCAGGATCTCAGTCATTAGTTACCAAGAACGACTCTATATGATTAATAAACAAAACCAGAGTCAACGTTTAAAATACTGCGGAAGCGTTTTTAAAACTAGAAAACCCAAAACAAGTAATATGTAACGAGAATGCGCAAAACAAACGCGCCCCAAACACAATGTATAAAATGAAAATAATCCCAATTTGTAAACAATGCAAATGTAGACAACTCAACAATGCTGACGTGCGTGCTCCTAGGCAATCTGGCAACCTTAACCTGAGAATAGCATACTAAACAAGTCAACACATGGTTGGTGAGTTCAAGAGTTTGCGTTAAATATAAACCAATCAATAGTTTCCAGAGCATAAGTAGTGTATTGCAATAGATAGCTAGTCTATTAACATAAAAATATTAATCATAGTGATCTCGCGATTGAAGCTGACTGTGATACGTTTGTTGCCTCCCGTCACGACTTACCAGGTCGTGACGAATATGTGATAGGACAAAATTGCACCCGTTTGACCTCGAGTCGCACAGGTGGGGCTCGTCAGACCCAGTAGTACTACCCAAAATTTCCCCGCTAGTCAATATTAACAATCCGAAAGTGTGAGGACTTTCCATGGTAAACAACACTATATCAATATTATACACACTCATAAATAAAAGCGTTTGTAAACAGTATGCCATCTCCCCCAAAAGAGATTTATGTAAAAAGAGTGGGGCAAGAACTCACCTGGTATGCGCAAGAATTAACTTAGAGTTTAACTTGAAAGAAAGAAGGAAAGACAACCTTCAAAGGTCACCTAGAATACAAGAGTACATAAGTACGTGTGCACAAAAACAACACGAAACCCTAAGTGCTCTACAAACCAAGGAACTCAAGGTTTAAGAATACAAGACACATTTGACCCAGTTGACCCGTTGGACCCGTTGGTGACATTATAGGTGATAATTCATTAAACTAACACAACAGCATATCATACATGATCAACATACCACTTGATTACATATAGCACATCACCACCACATGTACTACCTAGATCATCATATAACTAGATATCATACAAATCATGCAAATCACAACAGGCCAAAACAGATAACAACCCAAATCAACATTCATACAACATAAACAACACATTTAGTCACCTTAGAACCCATCCATGAACACACTAGCATGATCCTAATATCCCAAACATGCTCAAATCATCCAATTCAAGGATTTGCACAAATAAAGTTTCCCTTTTGGGAAAGTTCATCCCAAATTCATCAAACTCACACTACATTCATGAATTCATCAATTATATACCAATTCAAGACTATGACAACATCTAAACATGATCAACAACACCTAATCATCATGATTCATCAACTTTCATACCCAAAAGTTACTATCTTTAGTAAGGTATGAACTACAACATGCATTCTTGAATTCCTAACATTCATATCAACAATCTAGCATCTAATCATCATCACAAACACATCCATAACATTCATACATCAACCAATCATCAATTCATGCAAAATAAAGTTACTATTATTAGTAACCTATGAACAATGTACCAAAATCATAGCTTTCTTGCATAATCGACGTTAACTAGCATCAATCTAACCTAACTAACATAATAACATCAACAAACAACCAAAATCGACTTTCAATTGCAATATTCGAACTAGGGTTTCGGCCTTAATGTAAATCCCATAAAACTTGTAAAAATCCAACCTTTATGCATACTTGACGTTAATTAACATGTAATCTATCTAACAAACACATTAACATCAACCATTAGGCATCATTCGACCATCAATTGAAGATTTCGATCCCCAAACCCTCGGCTAACTACAAACATCCAAAGAACACGAAATTACCCTTAAATTCGAAGAAAGAATGGAACTTTGATGCTTCTAACTTGATGTATTGCTTGAATCCGAACCCAAATCGTGGTATTTGCTTGTTCTTGGTCGATGATCGAAGTGTGTGTGTGTTTGAAGGTGAAGTCGCGGCCGAAGAGGGTACTTAGGGTTTGGTTTTTGATTTTTATTTTATTAAATAATCCATAATTACCCTTTTAACCCTTATAATTTGTATTTTATAAAAATTAAGCTTTTTGAATAGATTTTAAATAGTTTTTAACTACTAAACACAATTATTATTAATCACAAATAACAATCATGCATAATTCCCATTTATCACAAAACACACGAACAAATATGCACGTTTTCACGTTACGCGATAACATTACAGTTAACATTCAAGTCACATAAGCATAACTTAATAATCACATTGTTAACTTAATTATCATCAATTTAACATTACTGATTATTGTTAAGTCACCAACGTTCAACGACAACCAGTGTGTGCTCCCGACACGTGTATGCAAGACTTAACAGAACAAACGGAGTTTGGTAACGGAAAATTACCGGATGTCACATTATCCCCATGTTGAAAGAATTTTCGTCCCGAAAATTGCGTTACATGGTGAGTGTTCCATCACTGGTCTACTGCATTGGCACAAGGAAATCGAAATCGTGTGAGTTTTGGATGAGTTGTCACAAACTTGGTTATGTTACCTGCATAACTGCATGGAAAAATTGGGTTGGTTTTAGGGATCAGGGTTGGCCATTTTTGAGTAGCTTAGAAGTGAAGGAAGATAAGAACAAAGACAGTTTGTGGGTGAATTTAGGTTATGAACTTTTGCAGATAAAAAAGAAAGGGAAAGAGGAGGAACCGTTAAAGGAGTATTTATATGGATTGGATGTGAGACAAAGTTATTGCAAAATGATAAACTTTAAAATCTGGATGTCGGTCCCACCTCTGAAAAATTGCCCAGATAGGTAGTTTTATTGGAAATCTAAAATCTTCCGAAGGTAATTTGTCTTCGGAAGGTTTGAGAAAACTTTCGAAGCAATTTGGCTTCTGAAGATATTTCTTAGCTTTTCAAGAATTTGCATTGAAAGAAAATTACTTAAAGTATTTTTACTTCCTAGATAAATTTTGCTTTGGAAGATATCAAATATCAGAAATTTTATTCAACGAGTGAATAAAGCTTTCGAGACTTAATTGCTTTTGGAAGAAAATAGTCCTTCAATACATATAAGTACTTTGTGTCAAATATAAGCTTCGAAAGATATATCATAATTTCTTCCGAATGTTAATTTCTCAGAAGTAGTTATTTGTTTTGAAGACATAACTTTCTTCTGAAAACAATTTGACGTCTTCTGAAAGAAAACTTATCCAAAAATTTTCAAAATTTTTAGGAATATCATTTTGAAAAGTTCATTCCAAAATTAATTGGGCTTATATGGTGATGATATAGACAACAATAAGACATACATATTAAAAATAATCTTTAGTTTAGTTTGAGAAAAAATCTACTCAAAGTTAATCATCCCAATAGCTGATACAAGATATTTAAATCTCTGCTCATCAAAAGCTTTTGTGAATAGATCAGCATATTGTTCATTTGTGTTAACTTGACCAGTTTTATCAATCCTTTTTCAAAATTATCTCTAATTAAATGATACCTAATATTGATGTGTTTTGTCTTTGAGTGCTGCACAGGATTCTCTGTGCTAGAGATAGCACTGTTTTTGTCTATATGGATGGAAGTCTCTTTGAAATTGAGTCCATAGTCCACCATCTTATTCTAAATCCAAAGCACTTGAGCATAGCAGCTTGCAGCAGCAATGTATTCAACTTCAGCAGTTGATGCAGACACACATGATTGTTTCTTGTATTGCCATGACACTATCCTTCAACCAAGAAATTAACATCCCCAGATGTAGACTTTGCAGTCATATTGCAACCACCATAGTCGCTATCTGTATAGGCATACACATTGAAGTCATAATTCTTTGGATACCAAAGGCCCAGTTTGGGAGCACTTTTAAGATATCTGAGAATTCTCTTGACATAAACCAGGTGTGACATCTTGGGGTTGGCTTGATATCTTACACAAATACATGTAGCAAACATGATATCAGTCCTGCTGGCCGTGAGGTACATAAGAGACCCAATCATAGCCCTGTATGGATGTTCATCAACATACTCCCACTTAAGATCAGGTCCTAGAGAGTGGTTTCTTGCTATGGGTTCTTAGCAACCTTACACTTAGTCAGATGAAATCTGGTAAGTATGTCTTGCACATACTTTGACTGGTTTATGAAGATGCCATTGTCAACCTGCTTCACTTGAATTCCTAGAAAGAAATTGACTTCCCTCATGGCACTCATTTCAAATCTATTATTTATCAGCATCTAAAAGCCTTTGCAGAGCTTCAGATTAGCTAACCCAAAATAATGTCATCTACATAAACTTGAACCAGCATCAAGTCATTTCCGATTCCTTTGATATAGAGTGTTCCATCAATAGTATCCCTCTTGTATCCATACTGACAGAGATACTGTGATAGTGTCTCATACCACTTCCTTGGAGCTTGAGGCAACACATAAAGAGATTTGTCAAGCTTGTAGACATAATTAGGATAATCTGGGACTGTAAAGCCAGGTGGTTATTTGACATACACCTCCTCATCAAATACCCCATATAAGAAAGCCCACTTGACATCAAGTTGGTAGACCTTGTAATCCTTGGATGCAGCAAAAGCTAGGAATATCTTAACAGCTTCAAGTCTTGCTACAGGGGCAAAAACATCTGTGTAGTCAATCCCTTCTTCTTGTGTGTACCCTTGAACAACTAGTCTTGCCTTGTTCTTAATAACAAGTCCTCTATCATCTTTCTTATTCCTAAATACCCATTAGGTTCCTATAGTAGTCTTCCCTTGAGGAAAAGGACATAGATTCCAAACCTTATGTCTTTTGAATTGAAGCAGCTCCTCCTCCATTGCTTAAACCTAACTTCCATCCTGTAGAGCCTCATCAATCTTCTTAGGCTCAATCCGGGAAAAGAAACAAGAGTGATGACAAACATTTTTGCCACGAGTTTGTCCTCTTGTTCTCACCCCCGTCTCAACATTTCCAATGATATTTGTGATGGGGTGTAACTTGTGGATTCTCAGTTGAGGAATCATAATAAGTTGGTTGGATAGATCTAAATGGGTGAAATTCAGATCTGGTGCTTGAATATCATCCACCACATCAACAAAGTTATCAAGACAAACTTGATCCAATAAGTGTGTCACATCATTAATGTTGTTTTCTATGGAATGGTTATTAGCATCAAGAAATTCTTGATAGTGCCTACATTAGAAATTCCTTCATTTGAGTTTTGTACCTCTATGCTAGAATTTATAGGCATCTCAGATGTATCAACTGAAGAATTTGACATGGTTGTGCTGACAGGTTTTCCAACAGCAGGGCTAGTTACTATTAGAGCTGAAGTAGTTTGAATACTTGGTCTCTTAGCTTAAATCTTGGATTAGAATCTCATGTTGATAAGGTACCTGTAGATCCTGAAACATCTTCACAAGATTTGTTAAAACAGTTGGTAACTAAGTCAAGATCAAACAACCAATCAGGACCAGAACCTTTCACACTATGTGTGTGCTCATTGAAGGTTACATTGGCTGACTCCTCAACTACTCTAGTTCTTAGATTGTATACTTTATAAGCCTTAGCTTGGGAAGATTATCTAATAAAATGTCAGTCATTTGATTTCTCAGCAAATTTGGCTATTTGATCTTTGGAATTCAAGATGGTGCAAGGACATCCAAATGATCCGAGGAAACCATTGAAAGGTCTCCTTTTATGCCACAGTTCATAAGGACTCTTACCATGAGTCTTTACTACTAAAACTCTGTTCTACACATAGCAGGCAGTGTTGACTGCCTCTGCCCAGAAGGTGATGGATAGTTTAGAGTAGATAACATGGTTCTTACAGCTTCAATAAGTGTCCTATTTCTCCTCTTAGCAACACCATTTTGCTGAGGAGTCCTGGGAGCACTATATTGTCTTGTAATACCTGTCTTATCACAAAATGCATCAAGGATTTGGTTTTTGAATTTAGTTTCTTGATCACATCTTATGATCTTGACCTTGTGATCACATTGATTATCAACTTTTAGAGTGAAGCTCTGCAGGACCGTATGAAGGGTGGTCAATACAATCAGTCTCACAATAAGGAGTGGTTTAAAACACTTAACAGTTTAAATAGGGAACTGGGTTTGAGTATGATGATACTAAGAACACAAGTAATTAGTGAGACAGAACTAAGAATAAAAACAAACAAGTATGGTTTTCAAGGATGCTGTATATTGCTCTCAAGTTCTATTACAAGTGTTTACAAAGCATGTTAGAATTACAAGGACCTGAGAAACTTTATACTACATCCTACAACCGTCAATACTTAGAAAGATAGTTAGAAACACTAATCTAGACAACAAGATCAAATATAGAGTCAAAAGGCTGATTGCCTTTTGACTAGTGACTATGACATGCCATAGCTCAAATCCCTTTCTAATATAAAAAGGTTTATAGGTATAAAAGTAGAAAGTTATAGACAAAGAACTTATACTACTGTTTACAAAACCATGGATTTTTCACCAACTCATACAAGTTGGTGATTCTTCAGAGTTGCAGCAGAAAGAGTGTCAGCTTTCTGTAAAGTAGATCAGAGAAAGAATGTCTTCTCTATCTTCGGAAGAAATCAGTCTTCACAGCAAAATGGCTTCGAAAGACTTTGTCTCTGAAGCTTCGGAAGACTTCATCTTTAGCTTCGAAAGATTTAGACTTTGGCTTCGAATGATTTTACACTTAGAGTATTTTCTGATTTAGAGTGTAAAACTTTCGAAGCACTTCTACCTTGTACGTCCAGTGCATGCATGTAGGAAGACCCTTGTTTGTTTTGGCTTCTTTGGTTGCATCAGCCTTATAATCTTTTGATATTATCTTATAAACTCCCCTAGGCTGATGCTACCAAAATAGAGAAGTTCTTCAGATGTTGATAGTCCTCATCAGGATCAAGACCAAGCCTCTCTTCATTATTTTGTCAGGATCCCTCCAACTCTCATAGTATCTTCTCATATCATAGAGATCATGTAGAGGAAGATCAAGCATGTCTTGCCAGAAGTAGACATCTTAACCTCTTTGATCTCTGATGACATACCATCTGTCCAGATTAGCAGCAAAACTCCAGGACAAGATGGGTCTTCCAATGGAAAGAGGCTCTACTTTAATAGGAGTTGGTTGAGTAGCCTCTTCATGCACTTCCTTAGGATGCTCTGACTCATCCTAAGGTATGGAGGTAATGCCTTGGTCTTCTTCTTCTTTGAAACACTTTTCCTGGCCATCCTTTTCCTCCTCTTTGAAGTTTTCAACTGAGAGGACTGGTCTTCAGCACCAGATTATTCTGTTGTGTCCCTTTCAGTTGGGATCTCTTCTCTCACAAGTTTAGATGGAGAGAGAAGAGAACCCTGCTATGGATCAAAAGATAAAGTTAGCTGAGATGCAACTCTAGGATCAGGTTGTGTTGTCTCAAGGGGTTCAACCTTCACCTCAACTTCAGGTTGACCTGGACTTGGTGGAGAATGCAAGTCTACAATCTCTCCCTTTTTGATCTTTGGCTTGATCACTCTTATATGTTCATCCATGGTGGATAGAGACATAGGATCAAGCCTCCTTCCAGAGAATCCGTACAGCTTCAAGAAGTTCATCATCCTTTGTCTATCTTTAGACTTTTTTTGGCTTTTGTGGATGATGGCCCTTGACCTTGCAGCTTCTTCCCTTAACTTTCTTTTAGAAGCTTTTCTTTCTTTTGTAGCTTGTTCCTTCAGTTGCTTTAGATATTCAAACTCAATGTACTCAAAGGATAAGGGAAGAAGTGAAGTTGCCTGATAGAGTCTTGTGGCACTTAGGTAGTTGATCATATTCATTCTTTCAGCTTTCCTATCTACCTGAGGTTGTGCAGCTGCCATAGTCTCTGTCTCAGGACTTTTTTGAACTAGGGAGAGGACAGGAGCATTTTTGTAGATCGTTTTCAGTCTCTCTTCTTCCTTGATCATGAGGAGCAATGCTGCATCCTCTGCCTCCCTCCTCTCCTTTGACAACTCAATGTCAGCCAGCTCATTCAACTCTTCTAAAGGGAGAGATATGAGTTCATCAATGTTGTAGTTCCTGGTCCCCAGGTAGTTTAGCCTGGCTGCCCTCAACTCATCATCTTGAGTGTTTGGCATGGGGGCAGCTCGGATAGCAGCTTGCATGAAGCCTAAGGACCCTCTCCTGAACTCTCTCCCTTTAGCTTCTTCTTCCTCTCTCTCTTCTCCTCCTCTAACTCCTCAGAGGTCATTTTCCTCTTCCCTTTGTCACGCACAGGCCTTGGTGACTCAGGGTGGAGAGAGCTTTGGCCTTCATTGCTTGGTTCAGCAGTCAAGCTCTGGCCAAAGAGATGATGTGAAGCACCTTCTCCAGCTGGTGCCTCACTAAGGGTACTAGGTGCTGAAGGAGATCTTGTCTCAAGGTTCATAGGCTCAACTTCTGGGCCTTCAGTCAAAGCTTTCCCTTCGAAGCTAATCTCAGGGTCCACTTCAACATCCAGTTGACCAAAAATCTCACCTGCTAGCCTCTATCTATATAATTTTGATCTCATCTTGAACTCTTCAAGCACCCTTCCTTGAATCCAATCTGCTAATCTCTTAGCTTGTCTATTTTGGCTTGGATTGACAAGTGGGAGATCAACCAGATGGATGCACTTATAGAAACTTAGGTTTGTAAAATTAAAGATCTCTTGTTGACTCTGAGCTCTAGAGATGACAAGAGCCCTTCTTTCTGTATCATACCTCCATCCTAAGATTTGGTTCTCAGAGTGAAGAGATGGGGTAGACATGGCTCTGGGTATACCCTCCTCAAATAGGTTGTATATGAGTAAGTCCACATAAATGTGGACTTGAGGAGGTTGCTGAGTATGGAGTATTGCAAGTGAGGGTGGTGAATCCTCTAAGTCCATACTCTGAGAAGAACTCCCAGGTTCTGTGAGTGTTCTGACTTTCTCCCCTCTTTTGGTAGCATCACTTTCTTGCATAAGTGAGCTGGGGGTTGAGTCTATCATATTCACAGGTTCTTGTGGACCTGGTTGAGTTGTTCTTTATGGTCACTTAGCTAGCTTGCCCTTGAGATCGGTGATCTCAAGTTGCTGGTCATTGACCCTCTTTTGTAAGAGTCACCTGAGATTCTAGGTGACTAATCTTGGAGACTAAATAGGTTCAAGTTTTAGTCAATGTGTGCACCTTTAGTTTCAAAATCCCCTCATCTTTATCAGAGGAATCACAAGGGGATGAGAGAATAGGACTAATGTCTTCTTCCTCATCACCAGCATAGTGTTCTTGGCAGCTGGATTTCCCCTGCATCATGACAACTTCCAGAGAAGTGTCAAGAGGCTGGGTTGCCATGGTCAAGGTCTGACTGATGTAATCACTTTCTAAAGTGAGAGCCTTTTCCATATGGATCTCCTAAATAGGTTCAAGAAGATCCACGTTAATGGGGGTGGATGATGTGGGCTAGACATAGGTGAGACAGGGGTACTCATCTCTCCTTGAGTAGGGGTGGAGAAGAGAGACTCATGGTACTCACTGAAGCCTATGTCTTCATCATCATAGAAGTCAAGGCCGAGAATTGGTTGGTTAAGATCCAGCGGCTAGGGATGAGAACTGTCCCCGAAAGGTTGTTCACTAGAGTGTTGAGACTCTAAGTGAAGGCTTAAGGCTGGTTGGGTTGTGAGCTCATCAGGCTGAGCATGAGGAACCTCAGCACTGATGATTTGAGAGATGGGAGTGGTTAGCTCCTCAGGGGAAGTGGGAGCTCGAGTGTCCACTTCCTCCTGCATGGTTGGTGATATGGGGGCCTGCACAAGCTGAATAGCATGTGCAGGGTTTGTTTGGTTTTTCTCTGGTAGGTAATGGTTATTGTGGGCTATATTTGTGGTTGGGAGGTGGAAGGTGTGGGTTCAACACTAGCTGGTGCTGCTAGGTTGCCACCTTGAGCAATAAGCTCAAACATTTTTGGGACTAGGGCTGTTTCTACCCTGGAGAAGCCAACAGTTGGCTTCCTCATTATTTTAAAGATGCCAGGCTTCATCTGTCCTAGTTTTAGAATATTACTTATTCCCCATAACTGTGTGCCCAGTTCACAGTTGAGAGTGTGCTGGACATATCTAGGGAACATGTAATACTCTAGGGAGTCCAAGTTAGCAAGCAAATTGGTATACACAAATTGAGAATACTTGAACTTGACCCCCTGAACCATTCCATGGACTATAAAGGAGAGGTCTTCTAGAATCTGGTCCAATTCTCCATGCTTGTTGGACAAGCTGTGTATGACAATGTGGAGGAGGTACTTCAATTGAGATAAGACCTTTCCCTTATTGAAGGTCTTGACTGTGAAGTCACCCTCATAGCCCATCTACACAAAGGAGTGGCTGACTGTAGCTTTGGGAAAGGACAAGTCACCTTCTACATCATCCAGCTAAAAATGTGTGTTTATGGTGGTCGAAGTGATGAAGATTGTCCTCCCCTGCATTGTGGCAGATAGTACCTTCTCCCCATCCATGGTGACCTCTTTGCAGGTCCGCCAGAACTCCAACAAGTGATCCTCATAGAGAGGAGGATCAATGGTGAGGGAGGTGAAATAGTTGGACAAAGAAAGGTAACGACAAACCTCTGAGAAACCTGGATCTTTCTCAGAGTCTAACAGAGCAACCTAATTATATTGCCTGTGAAGATGCATGGAAAAATCGGGTTGGTCTCTGTGGTCAAGGTTGACCATTTGAAGTAGCCTTGTGATGAAGGAAGATAAGAACAAAGGCGGTTTATGTGTGAAATTAGATTAGAGAATTGCAGATGAAGAGGAGAGTGAGAAGAGGGGGAACCGTTATGAGAATATATATAAAATGGATTTGATACAAAGTTAAAGTAAAAGGATAAACTTTGAAATCCGTATGTCGGTCCCACCTCTGAAAAAGTGTCCAAAAAGGTAGTTTTCTTGGAAGTTGAAGATCTTCCAAAGATAATTTTGCTTTTGAAGTTTTGAGAAAAAGCTTCCGAAACCAATTTGGCTTTGGAAGATATTCTTAAGAGTTGTGAAAATTTGGCTTTGAAAGAAAAATACTTAGAGAATTTTTCTTCCGACACATATTTGGTTTCAGAAGATATTAAGACTTGGGAGTTTTATTCTTAAGAGAATAAATCTTCCGAGACATAATTGCTATCGGAAGATATTTATCCTTCAAATACATGCAAGTACTTAGAAGCATATTTAATCTTCGGAGGATATTCTCAGAATTTCTTCCGAAGGTAAATTTCTTATATGTAGTTATTTGATTTAAAGATATAAATTTCTTCCGAAGGCAACTTGAAATCTTTCAAAGGAAAATATGTTTTGAAAATTTTTCAAAAATCTAAGGAAAAAAATTTTCTTCCAAAAAAAACTGTGCTTATGAAGGTGATAAAATAGACAACTTAGGACACATAGGTTTTAGAAATAAAGTTGATTTAAGTTTTAAGAAAATCTACTCAAAGTTAATCATCCCAGCAGTTGATACAAGATATTTGAATCTTTGTTCATCAAAGGCTTTAGTGAACAGATCAGTATATTGTTCATTTTTGTTAACTTTGACTAGTTTGATTAATCCCTTCTCAAAGTTATATCTAATAAAATGATACCTGATGTTGATGTGTTTGGTCCTGGAGTAATGCACAGGATTCTCTGTAATAAAGATAGCACTATTGTTGTGTATGTGGCTGGGAGTCTCTTTGAAGTTGAATCCATAGTCCAGCTTCTGATTCTGAATCCAAATCACTTGAGCACAGCAGCTTGCAGCAGCAATATATTCAGCTTCAGTAGTTGATGCAGAGACACAAGATTGTTTCTTTCATTGCCATGAGACAATCCTTCCACCAAGGAATTGACATCCCCCTAATGTAGACTTTGCAGTCATGTTGTAGCCACCATAGTCACTATTTGTATAAGCATACAGATTGAAGTCAGAATTCTTTGGATACCAAAGGCCAAGCTTAGGAGCACCTTTGAGATATCTAAGATTCCTCTTGACAGCAACCAGGTGTGACATCTTGGGGTTTGCTTGATATCTTGCACAGATGCATGTGGCAAACATGATATCAGGCCTGCTGGCTATGAGGCACATAATAGACCCAATCATAGCCCTGCAAAGATGCTCATCCACACACTCCCCCTAAAGATCAGGTCCAACGGAGTAGTTTCTGGCTATAGGTGTCTTAGCAACCTTACAATCAATCATGTTGAATCTTGTAAGTATGTCTTGTACATACTTTGACTGACTTATGAAGATGCCATTGTCAACTTGCTTCACTTGAACTCCTAGAAAGAAATTGAGTTCCCCCATGGCACTCATTTCAAATCTATTCTTCATCAGCCTCTCAAATCTTTGCAGAGCTTTGAATTAGTTGACCCAAAGATAATGTCATCTATATATACTTGAACCAGCATTAATTCATTCCCTGTTCCTTTGACGAAGAGAGTTCCATCTATAGTACCCCTCTTATAACCATGTTGACAGAGATACTGAGATAGTGTCTCATACCACTTTCTTGGAGCTTGGTGCAGCCCATAAAGAGCTTTATCAAGCTTGCAGACATAATCAGGATGATCTGGGTCTCCAAATCCAGGTGGTTGTTTGACATACACCTCTTCATCAATCACCCCATACAGAAAAGCACACTTGATAAATCCTTGGATGCAGCAAAACCCAAGAATATTCTTACAGCTTCAAGTCTTGCCACAGGAGCAAAAACATCTATGTAGTCGATTCCCTCTTCTTGTGTGTATCCTTGAACAACTAGTCTGGCCTTGTTCTTAATGACAAGTCCTCTATCATCTTTTTTGTTCCGAAAAACCCACTTGGTTCCTATGGTAGTCTTCCCATGAGGAAGAGGACATAGGTTCCAAACCTTCTGTCTTTTGAATTGAAGCAACTCCTCTTGTATTGCTTTAACCCAGCTTCCATCTTTCAAAGCCTCATCAAGTTTCTTTGGCTCTACTTGGGACAAGAAGCAAGAGTGTAGACAAACATTTTTGTCATGGGTTTGTCCTCTTGTTCTCACCCCTGCATCACATTTCCAATGATGTTTGTGGTGGGGTGTGACTTGTGGATCCTATGCTAAGGGATCATAACAAGTTGATTGGAAAGATCCAAATTAGAGAAATTTAGATCTGGAATGGAGTATCACCCACCACATCAGCACACTTATCAAGTGGGACTTGATCCAATGAGTGTGTGACATTATTTATGTTGTCTTTTATAGAGTCATTATCAACATCAAGAAATTCTTGATCACTGTCACCACCTCCATTTCCTCCTACATTTGAAGCTCCTTCACCTGAGTTTTGAACCTCTGAGCTAGAATTTGAAGGCATCTCAGATATATCAGCTGAATTTGTCATGTTTATGCTGTAGGATCTTCATTTGCCAGGTTAGTTACCACTGGAGCTGAAGTAGTATTCTTGCTTGGTCTTCTCAGCTTAAATCTTAAGTCAGGATCTTCTATTGATATGTTACCTATAGATCCTAAAACATCCTCACAAGACTTGTTAAAACAGTTAGTAACTAAATCAAGATCAAATAGCCAATCCACCAGAACCTTTCACACTGGGAGTGTGCTCATTGAAAGTCGCATTGGCTGACTCCTCAACTACTCTAGTTCTGAGATTGTATACTCTATAAGCCTTAGCTTGAGAAGAGTATCCAATAAAATGTCCATCATTTGATTTCTCTGCAAACTTGGCTACCTGATCTTTGGTATTCAAGATGGTGCATGGACATCCAAATGACCTTAGGAAACCAATGAATGGTCTCCTTTTGTGCCAAAGTTAATAAGGAGTTTTACCATGAGTCTTAACTACTAAAACTCTATTTTGCATATAGCAGGCTGTATTAACAGCCTCTACCCAGAAGGTTATGGGTAGTTTAGAGTCAGACAACATGGTTCTTGCAACCTCAATAAGTGTCCTGTTTCTCCTCTCAGCAACACCATTTTGCTGAGGAGTCCTGGAAGCACTATACTATCTTGTAATACCCTTTTCATCACAAAATGCATCAAGGATTTGGTTCTTAAATTCTGTTTCTTGATCACATCTTATGGTCTTGACCTTGTGATCAGATTGATTCTCAATCTTTAGAATCAAATTCTTCAAGATATCAGGAGTCTCAACCTTAGTTCTAAGGAAAAAGACCCAAGTGAATCTTGTGTAATCATCTATGATCACTAAACAGTATTAGGTCCTTCCTAGACTCATTACATTGGTGGGGCCAAAGAGATCCATTTGTAATAAGTGTATGGGAGTAGTGATAGAGTTCCTTTCCTTTGGCTTGTGAGACACTTTGTGTTGCTTCCCTTTCAGGCATGCAACACAATGATGATCACTTGTAAACTCTTTCTTTGGCATTCTAGTTACCAAATCATTCTTAATTAATTTATTCATGTTTTTAAAGTTTACATGGCACATTCTTTTATGCCAGAGGAAAGACTCATCACTATTTGCTTTAGATAGAAAGCAAGAAACTTCTCCTAAAGGAGATGTTTCCTACAAGTCCATCTTGTACATGTTCCCTTTCCTGGGGGCTTTGAGTAGGATATACTCTTGAGGAATGATCATCCTGGGCTTGAGAACAATGTACTCATGCTCAGTAAAGAGCATGTTGTGTCTCTGATCACAAAATTAGGATACACTCAGTAGATTGTATCCAAGCTCCTTAACAAAATTTACCTTCTTAATGGTGAGCTTACCATTTATGATCATGCCCCTTCCAGTGATGTAACCACCAGCATCTCCCCCAAAAGCAACTGGTCCTCTATCAATTTTCTCAAAATTGTGAAGGAAAAAACCATTGCCAGTCATGTGCCTAGAACAGCCACTATCAATGATCCACATATTTCCCTTGGTCTTTAGCTGTTCCTGCACAAAAAGAAGTGGTTAGTTACACTTGGAAACCCAAGCCTCATTGTTCTTGGGCTTTTCAAAGTGATCTAAAGACAATGTAACAGTAACAAATCCTATATTCAAGCTTTAAGTATCATTAGTTGCTGTTGATGAAGAACTTTTAGTCACCAGGTCTTTCTTCATCTTCCACACCATCTTCGGAAGATTGGACTTGACCTTCAACACCTTGGAAGTTTCAACAACTTTTGAAATTTTGGAGACTGGACCTTAGGAAGATCTTGCTTTCACTGCAGCATGCTTTAGTACTTCGGAAGCATTCCTTTCTTCCGAGACCAAAATTTCTTCCGAAGGCAAGTTTTCACTTGTCTTCTTTTTCACTTTGGAGCTTTCGAAGGAAATAGATTTTCATTCCAAAGCTTGCTTCTCCTTCTTCTTCTTAGAAGTTTACTCTTTGATCATGTGGATGGTACTTTTAGGATTGTAAATGCAATCCTTAGCCAAATAAGAAGTACTACCACACATGATGCAGTCTATTTGCTTCCTTCTGAGAGTCTTCTTCTAAGAGGAAGACTGAACTTGATCACTTTCCTTCTCCATCTTCACCTTCACAGATGATGCAGCAATCTTCTTAGGGAGAGGCTTGCTCTTGGAGCTGGATGGTTCAGGCTGTGTATCAGTGATACACAGCTGGTCAGTCTTCTTCTCCTTGCTGATATGATTTGAACCTGAACTAGAACTCCTGGTACTAGAGTTCATGGTTGGGTCTTCAGGCTTCACCACTTCAAACCCTACAGAGATATACACTTGTTTCTGCTTAGAGTTAAAAGTGGCCTTGATTTCTTGAGCCTTCTTTGCCTTTATCTTGGCTCTCCTGATCAAGTTCTTTCTTTGAGACTTGGTTATCCCAGCTTCTTCATCTCTCTTCTTAGGAGAATAGTGTCCCTTCTTAGGATGGTCCTCTTCCCACTTCTCCGACACATCCTTCATTATCTCCTTCTTATCCTCTTCAACAATGGGGTCTATGAGGGGAAGCTCATCTTCACAAGTTCCACACCTTGGAGATCTTACAAATAAAAGAGTGTGTGGAGGAGCTATCTCAGTAGATCCCAGTCCCTGCTTATTTTGATAACAAACTTGTGCATGTAGGGATGAGGATATCATGTTCTTGAAGGTCTCTTCTTCAAAAACAAGTTTTTTTGCCCAGGCTTTGCTGATCACAAGCTCAGCCTGGCATTCAGTTAATTTAGTGATGAGATCTTTGATCTGAGTCCTGTAGTTGGTGTGTTCATGCTTTAGAGTTGAAATAGTTTTCTCTAGATCTTCTATTTTTAGTTTATAATCATTTTCAGCTCTTTTGAAATCAGCTTTTAAGATATTTAAGGACTCAAGATCTGATCTCATCTCTAAGTTATAGGACTCAAGATCTGACTTTAGCAATACATTCAGGAGTACAGAGGTGTTCCAATACCTTGGCTTCACGTGGTCTGCCATAAGTGCTTGGTTTGGAGTAGCATCCTCCACCTGAAAGCTCCAATCAAATCATCCTTCTTCAGGAACTGCAGTATGTTGCCTGGGCTTCTCATTCTGGTGTGCTCCTTCAGTGTAGTTTGGCCTGGCTTGTGCTTGGCCACCATTTGACTTAGGTACCTTGCACTCTCTGGAAAAGTGTCCTATTTGGTTTCAATTGTAACACTTCACCTTGCCTTTGTCCAACCCAAACTTTCCACTAGACATATTACTGGGAAACTTCCTCCCAGTCCTCTTATAGAACTTCTTGGCCCTGTGAGTAAGAGGAGCCATCTACTGGACTATTTCCATATACTCCAGATCATCTGGATGAATACAGTCTAGGTCCTCAAGAGTGAAGAGAAAGTTGCCTGTACTTTCATCTGAAGACACAAAAGCTTGAGAAGAACTTGTCTCCTGGAATGGGATTCCAGGGATGTAGCTCTCCCTTGGTGTCTCCAAGAAAGTGATGAAAGACCTCTTTTATGAGGTTTCAGGGTAGCAGATAAGGTGGTGTTGTGGTTCTCTGTTGTCCCTTTCAACCACATGAAGGGCAAAACTCTGTTGGATGCTGGAGTTACCAGATGAATTTTGCATATTCATCTCCATCTGGTTGCCACTAAGTATGCCATACAACTCAATAAGAGTAAGGGTCTTGAGGTTTTCTGTCCTTTTAATGACCACACAATAGTGTGTCCATTGTCTAGGAAGAGAGGACATGAACTTCCTTACAATATCCCTATTCTCCAAAGTTACTCCAACATCAACAAGAGTATCCATAATCTTAACATACCTGAAGTACTGTTGAGTTATGGTTTCACCTGCTTTGAAGGTAAAGTTCTCAAACTGCTGCTTCAAGAGGTCCTTCTTGTTCTCTCTAGCTTCATTGGATCCCTCATACATCAGCTTCAGTGCATCCCATAGTTGCTTTGAAGTCTTGTACTTCTTGAATCCTCTGTAGATAGAGTGTGGAAGAGCAGTTTGGAGGGCAGTCATGGCCTTCTGATCAATATCAATTTTCTTCCAATCTTCATCAGAATAGTTGCCCACTTCCTTGGGTATCATACCACCACCAGTAGCAGCTGAAGGGGTGGATGGTACATGAGTTCCAGAGCCCACTGACCCCACATCCTGGAGTCCTGGGACTTGATGAAGCCTTACATTCTTTGACACCAAGTGTCAAAGTCTTCAGGAGTGATCAATAGGGACTTAGTCATGGTAACAGTTTCTATGTCAGCCTTGGTGACAACTGCCATTTGATATGTTAAGTATTTTGTGAGAGAGAAAGATGGTGAGATCTTACAATCAAGAGCCTAAAATGCTCTGATACCAATTGCAGGACCGTGTGAAGGGTGGTCAATACAATCAGTCTCATAATGAAGAGAGGTTTAGAACACTTAACAGTTCAAATGGGGAACTAGGTTTGAGTATAGTGATACTAAGAACACAAGTAATTAGTGAGACAGAACTAAGAACAAGAACAAACAAGTATGGTTTTCAAGGATGCTGTATATTGCTCTCAAGTTCTATTACAAGTGTTTACAAAGCATATTAGAATTACAAGGACCTGAGACACTTTATACTACATCCTACAACCATCAATACTTAGAAAGAAAGTAGGAAACACTAATCTAGAAAACAAGATCAATGTAGAGTCAAAAGGCAGATTGTCTTTTGACTAGTGACTATGACATGTCATAGCGCACATCCCTTTCTAATATAAAAAGGATTACAGGTATAAAAGTAGGAAGTTACAGACAAAGACCTTATTCTACTGTTCACAAAAGCATGAATTTTTCACCAACTCATACAAGTTGGTGAGTCTTTAGAGTTGCAGCGGAAATATGTCAGCTTTCTGTAAAGTAGATCAGAGAAAGCATGTCTTCTCTGTCTTCGAAAGAAATCAGTCTTCACAGCAAAATGTCTTCGAAAGACTTTGTCTCTGAAGCTTCAGAAGACTTCATCTTTGGCTTCGAAAGATTTGGACTTTGGCTTCGGAAGATTTTACACTTCGAGTATTTTCTGATGTAGAGTGTAAAACTTCCAAAGCATTTCTACCTTGTAAGTCCAGTGCATGCATGTAGGAAGACCCTTGGTTGTTTTGGCTTCTTTGGTTGCATCAGCCTTATAATCTTTTGATATTATCTTACAAGCTCTTCAAGATCTCAGGGGTCTCATCCTTAGTTCTAAGGAAGAAGACCCAAGTATATCTTGTGAAGTCATCTGTGATCACCAAATAATATGAGGTCCTTCCTAGACTCATTACACTAGTGGGGCCAAAGAGATCCATATGTAATAAGTGTAGGGGAGTAGTGATGGTGTTCATTTTCTTTGGCTTGTGAGACACCTTGTGTTGCTTCCCTTTTAGGCATACAACACAATGGTCATCACTTGTAAACTCTTTCTTTCGAATTCCAGTTACCAAATCATTCTTAATTCATTTATTCATGTTCTTAAAGTTTACATGGCACATTCTTTTATGCCAGAGAAAAGACTCATCACTATTTGCTTTAGATAGAAAGCAAGAAGCTTCTCCTGAAGGGGATGTTTCCTGCAAATCCATCTTGTACATGTTCCCTTTCCTATGGCTCTAAGCATGATATGCTCTTAAGTAATGACCACCCTAGGCTTGAGAACAATACACTCATGCTCGGTAAAGAGTATGTTGTGTCTCTGATCACAAAATTAGGATACACTCAAGAGATTGTAACCATGCTCCTTAACAAAATTTACCTTCTCAATGCTGAGCTTACCATTTATGACTTTGCCCCTTCCAGTCATGTAACCACCTGATTCTCCACCAAAAACAATTGGCCCTCCATTAATTTTCTCAAAGTTTTAAAGCAAAGAGCCATTGCCTGTCATGTGCCTGGAACAGCCACTATCAATGATCCATACATTCCCTTTGGTCTTGAGCTGTTCCTGTACATAAAGAGATGGTTAGTTACGTTTGGAAACCCAAGCCTCATTGGTCTTGGGCTTATCAAAGTGAACCGAAGATAATGCAACAATAATTGATCCTACATGTAAGCTTTGAGGTTCATTTGATGTTGTTGATGAAGAACTTTCAGTCACATATCCTTCCTTCATCTTCCACACCATCTTTGAAAGACTAGACTTGGCCTTCAACACATTGGAAATTTTGATGACATCAGAAGTTTTGGAGACTGGACCTTCGAAAGCTTTTACATCCACTGCAGCAGACTTCAGTACTTCGAAAGCATTCCTTTCTTCTGAGACCAAGTTTTCTTCTGAAGGTAAGTTTCACTTATCTTCTTCTTCACTTTGGAGCTTCCAAAAGGAAGAGATTTTCCTTTCGAAGCTATCTTCTTCTTCTTCTCAGAAGTTTTCTTCTTGATCATGTGGATAGTACTTTTAGGATTGTAGATGCAATCCTTGGCAAAGTGAGAAGTACTACCACACATGATGCATTCAGTTGGCATGCTTCTAAGAGTCTTTTTTTGAGTGGGAGGCCAAGCTTGATCACTTTCCACTTCCTTCTTCATCTTCTCAGATGATGCAGCAGGCTTCTTGGAATGAGGCCTGCTTTTGGAAATGGATGGTTTAGGCTATGCAGTAGTGATGCACATTTTATCAGCCTTCTTCTCTTGACCCGGATGATTTGTACATGAACTAGGACTCCTAGAACTAGAGTCCATTGTTGAGTCTTCAATCTTTACCAGTTCAAATCCAGCAGAAATGAAAACTTGCTTTTGCTTGGAGTTGAAGGTGGCGTTGATCTCTTGGGCTTTTTTTGACTTTCTGTTGGATGCCCTCATCAAGTTCTTCCTTGCAGACTTGGTCATCCCTGGTTCTTTCTTCTCTCCAGGAGAATAGTGTCTCTTCTTAAGATAACCCTTGTTACTCACCTCGGGTTCATCCTTCACTGTCTCCTCTACATCTTCATCCTTCCCTTGGATAGGATCAATATGAGGCAACTCATCTTGCAAGTTCCACACCTTGGAGATCTAATAGATAGGAGTGTGTGTGGAGGAGCTATCTCACTTGGCCCTAGTCCCTTCCTGTTTTGGTAGCAAACTTTTGCATGCAAGGATGAGGATATTATGTTCTTCAAGGATTCCTCTTCAAGAACATATTTTTCTGCCTTGGCTTTGCTAATCACAAGCTCAGCCTGGCATTCAGGTAACTTGGTTATGAGATCTTTTATTTGAGTCTTGTAGTTTGTATGCTCATTCTTAAGAGTAGAAATGGTTTTCTCTAAATCTTTAATTTTAAGCTTATAATCATTTTCTGCTCTTTTAAAATCAGCTTTTAAAATCTTTAAGGACTCAAGGTCAGATCTCACTTCCAAGTTCTAGGACCTGTACATATTAACTTTAGCAATGCATTTAGGAGTACAAAGATGTTCAAATACCTTGGCTTCTTCATGATCAGCCATCAGTGCTTGGTTTGGATAATCATCTTCTACCTGAAACCTCCAGTTAAAGCCTCCTTCTTCAACAACAACAATAACATGTTGTTTAGGTTGGCTTTGCTTCTCAGTTCTGGGAGCTGCATTAGTGTAGTTTGGTCTGGATTGTGCTTAGCTGCCATTTGTCCTTGGTGCCTTGCACTCTATAGCAAAGTGTTCCATTTGGTTATAGTTGTAACACTTTACCTTGCTTTTATTCAACCCAAACTTTCCACTGGCCACAAACATCCTTCTTGTTCTCTTGTAGAACTTCTTGGCTCTGTGAGTGAGTAGAGCCATCTGTTGAATTATCTCCATGTATTCTAGATCATCTGGATGGATGCAGTCCAACTCTTCAAGAGTAAAGAGAAAGTTTCCACAACTTTCATTAACAGACACAAAGGCATGAGGAGAGCTTGTCTCTTGCAATGGGCTTCTTTGGATGTATCTCTCCTTTGGTGTCTCAAGGAAGGTGATGAACGGACCCTTTTGTGAGTTATTAGGGAAGTAGATCAGATGATGTTGTGGTTCTCTGATATCCCTTTCAACCACATGAAGGGTTGAACTCTGCTAATTGTTGGAAGAGCTGCTTGATGGATTTTGCAAGTTCATCTCCATCTAGTAACCACTAAGGATACCATACAACTCTGTGAGAGTAAGAGTGTAGAGGTTCTCAGTTCTCTTGATGGCTACATAGTAGTGCGTCCATTGTCTAGGAAGAGAGAACATGAACTTCCTCACTATGTCCCTATTCTCAAGCTTGACTCCAACATCCATTAGGGTATCCACAATCTCAACATACCTAAAGTATTGTTAAGTCATGGTTTTAGAAGACTTTGTCTTTGAAGCTTCAAAAGGCTTCATCTTTGGCTTCGAAGAATTGGTCTTTTGACTTCAGAAGATTTGATACTTAGCATAATTCCCTGAGTTATATCAAATCTTCTGAAGTACTTTCCTAGTACTTCATATATACAGGCTGAGAGCACTTTGGTTGTTCTTTGGTTGCATCAGCCTTTAAGTGTATTCCTTAAACCATAATATTATCATAATGGATAAGAGTTTCTAGAAAAAACAAATTGTAGTCTCTCGTCTGATGTTGTATCAAGAATAACAACATAAAGCGGCCATGTATTTGGCTTTGACAGTTGAAATGGAAGATGACGTTTACTTCTTGTATTGCAAATATACAAGTTTGTTTTCCTAGATATTGGATGTTGATTTGCACTCCAGACTACAGCCGACGTAAACTAAGTTAGAGTGAGCAAATAGATTAAAGTTGTAATTTTTGGGATACCAAATGAGAAGCTTTGGATTATGCTTAAGGTTTTTAAATTTTTTTTCACAATAACTAAATATGAAAGTTTAAGATTCGCATGATAGCATGCACATATACAAATAACAAACATTATTACTAATTTACTAGCTATGAGATGCATGAGAGATCCGATCATCGATCTATAAAGATGTTGATCCACACTCTCCCCTAAAATATTAGTAGTCAATGTGAAACGAGAGGTCATAGGAGTTATAGAACTCTTACATTCATTAAAATTAAAGCAGGTCAGAATGTTGCTGACATATTCTAGTTGATTAATAAGAATCCACGTTTTTTTTACCATTTCATTTGCAAGCCTAGAAAGATTGC